>BACB01004983.1:0-30622 GCA_000338015.2 Ganoderma multipileum BCRC 37180 | reverse complement strand
GGCCTTGTGTCCGCCATTATGTTCGGGCCATGTCATAGCCCCAGCATTGTACTATGACCAGGATGTAGATTGTACTATAGCACAATCGGCCCCATCATTCAAGTTCAACACATTTGCATGTGGATAATTTCAATAGACTTACCCTGTTCTTGCGAGTGTCCAGCCTTCGGACATACGACCTCGCCAGCGGTGACCAGTACTGCACTCGCACTCAGGCTGCTGCAGAAGCCTACAAGGGCGATGAGCGAGAGAAAGTTTGAACGACGAGCGCACCACCAGCTCGCTCGCGCCGATAACCGCTTGCGCAGCAGCAGCGCCACAACTTCGATTTCGCATGCCTGTGACGTGTGCCCCAATTTCTCCCCAATTTCGCCGACCATGCCTCCGGTGGCTGCAAGCTCGCTGGTTCCCTGCTCCTTGACCACCACCCCTTCCGTCGCCCACTCTTTCTTCCTGTGCTCCTCTGGCAGCGCTCTTCGTCCGATCTTGCACTAACTAGGACTTTTCGGCTTGCGGCTGCTGGTTCGGCGCAATACGTTCGACGGGATACAGTTTAGGCGCCCGCGCACACGGCCCTGTCAGCTTTCAAGCAGAATGGCAGCGGGAGATGGCAGGATCCGCAAGAGGAACAACGCGGAGAAAGCAAAGGGGAAGGCCGTAGCTGTGTCCGAGGCTGAGGAGAAGAAAGAGAAACAGCCGGCCGCTGCAGCTGAGAACGTACTTGTCATTCTCTAACTCTGTCTCTGCTGTGGGACGTGTCGGAGGGCTCACGGGCGAACTTAAATCTTAGGGCTCGGGGAAGACGGGTGCGAAGGCGGCGGCAGGGACTGGGAGCTCGTCGTTTGGGACGCTGTTGGTGGTCGTCCTACTGTCGGTGGTTTGCGTGTTTGTATACAGGGTGCGTGGTTTCGCCTGGATGCTTGCAAGGATGGGATGTAATAGGGTGGAGGCTGAAGGCTGTTGGTGAAGGACCCGTCCTTAGTGTTGGACCCCTTGAATGAGTTCCTTGGCCTGGAGGAGGGCGTGCATGTCCCCGCAGCTCCGTCCTTCACTGCCGACGTAGAGAAGAGGGATGCTGTGGTCAGCGCGTTCAAGGTGAGCAGTGTGCAGTTCAGACCCTTGCTATGTGCTAAACGCGAGGGGACGCTTCAGCATGCTTGGCTCGCCTATGGTGCGTCGACGTCTTGTATTCGGCTGAGATCGAAGGCTTATGTCAACAGAACGGGACGCTATGGGCGACGATGAGTACCATCCCATCGGCCACAAGGGCTCGAACTTGACAGAAGCCGGGGGGATCGGCTACACCGTCGTCGACTCCATCGACACTATGCTCATCATGGGCCTCCACGACGAGTATGCGCGTGCGCGGAAGTGGGTAGAGACGAAGATGTCGTTTGACCGAGACGCGAACTTCAACACTTTCGAGGTTTGTGCACACGCGCATTTGCTCTTCCGTTTCGCCTGTGTTCACTTGAGATGTAGACCACGATCCGTGTGTTGGGTGGTCTGTTGTCAGCATACCACTTCTCGCAGGACGAGCTGTTTCTCGAAAAGGCGAAGGAGCTCGCCGACCGGATCATGCCTGCATTCGACACGCCGTCAGGACTGCCAATGTCGATGATCAACCTTGGCCAGCGTATGGGTGTCATGTCGGAGGACAACCAGAATCTGGTTAGCACCGCCGAGGTGTCGACTCTCCAACTTGAATTCAGGTACCTGAGTTTCCTGACCGACAATGATATCTATTGGGACGCTGCGGAAAGGGTGATTCGCGCTGCCCCACACTTTGATCTCGGAATTCGCAAACTGACAAACGGAAACAGGTCATGCGGGTCATTAAGGGTTCATCCTTAACGACAGGACTCGCTTCCATATTCATGAAGTGAGTTTGGGTTCATCAAGGGAACTAGAACAGGCATTGAAACCCCATTTTGTAGTCCCGAGGATGGCCGCTTCGTGCTGTCCGCTATTCGTCTTGGTTCCCGAGGAGACTCATATTACGAATATCTCTTGTGAGCTTCGTGGGCATCGCCGATTCCAGTAAATGCGCTGATGATGCGTTCCAGGAAACAATATTTGCAGACTGTATGCCCCTCCATTCTAAACTTCCTTGCTTGAACCTGACCACAAGACCAGAACCTGACGGAACCTGTGTACCAAGAGGTGACATTGCATTCACCGTCCCCACTTGTGACCTTGCGTTGATGGCGCCGTCTTAGATGTACCATGGGGCCATCGACGGCATCCATGCCCATCTCATCAAGAAAAGCGAGTTCGCCCGGCTGACCTACACATCCGAGCTCGTCCCTGAACGCGGATCTTCCGGCCAAATGTACGACCCCCCCTCCCTCCATAGTTCCTGACTCCCCCGGCCCCGTGATACTACGCTAACGTCGTACTCCCCTCCATCCACAACAGCTCATGGCGCCTGATGCCGAAACAAGACCACCTCGTGTGCTTCCTCGGGGGCTCGCTCATGCTCGGGGCAGTGACGAGCGGCGCGCACGCCTTCCCCGTCTCGATCCCCCCGCGCCCGGGCCAGCTGACCGCGACGGGCAAGCGCGACTGGCAGACGGGCGTCGAGCTCGTCGAGACGTGCATGCGCACGCACGACACCGCGACGGGCCTCTCGCCCGAGATCGTCCACTTCCGCATCCCGAGCGATAACCTCAACCTTGCCGTCTCGAACATGCCGCAGGACTGGTACATCAAGGGCGCGCAGTGCGTATTTTCCTTCCCTCTTCGTGTGTTCTTCCCTTCCGCGATGCTGACTGGGAATGGTATACGTAGGCCCGGGGCGCCGCCGCCGTACGACGCGCGGTACATCCTGCGGCCGGAGACGGTCGAGTCGCTGTTCCTCGCGTATCGGCTGACGAGCGACGAGAAGTACCGGCGGTACGGCTGGGAGATCTTCAGCGCGATCGAGAGGCACTGCAAGATCGAGACGGGCGGGTACGCGAGCATCCTCAACGTCGACGCGGTCCCTGTCGAGCACGAAGATAAGATGGAGACGTTCTTGATGGTACGCCCCCTCGCTCGTGGTTGCTGATTCGAGTGTGCACACTGACGCGGGGCCCGCAGAGCGAGACGCTGAAGTACTTGTACTTGCTGTTCGAGGACGACTCGGTTGTACCGCTGAGCAGTGCGTCATCCCCCGTGCTCTCTCTCCTTGTTCCTTGCTACTGGCTAACATGTCCCCAACAGAGTACGTCTTCAATACCGAGGCGCACCCACTACCCATCATCAACCCGACACGGCATGCGAACTTCTGAGCGTGCCGTTTCCGACCCCCCTTCCACGTGCGGGCCGGCATCGAAGTTCATCGTTGCATAACATTTCATATTCATCTGTATTTATTACATCCGCTATCCGCTGCTATTCGAGTTGCATGTGAATATGGCCTGCAGTTGCACCCAGGTAATTGTGCGACAAGAACAAACGCATGCAAACGGCAAACCGGGGATATGGGGTGATAAGGCAAGCATCGTTGGTCATGCATCGTATGTGGAGTTCCATGGTGGTGGTCAATTGCAACGTGCGTAAACGGTATATTACATGAAGCGGAAGTATCTATACAGCATTACGCCCGTCACCGGGTAAGGAATGTAGCGGAGTTGGAGGGGTGCGCAAGAGGTCGTTACTGGTGGTATGTTATCAACGCGTCGTTATCTGGCCGATAGAGTCTGTTCCATGTTATGATGCTATATGTAATCTCGAGTGCTGCGAGCCCTTCAGCTGCAGCTGCGGGCATATGAATGGAGCACGAAGCACAACCAAATGCTGCAGCCATCCTTCCCAGTCAGCCAATGTAGTTTATCTGTTATCGTAGGGCCGGCTGCTGCAGTCCTCAGCCCAAGCCCAATATAATGCTGCGGATCCGTGTGTGTGGGGAGGGAGGGGTATCGCGTGTATGCCAATCATATCGCGTTCGCGAGCACGGTGGCGTACGACGGCGGGCTCTCGCGCTTCTCGTCGAGCTCGTCCGCGGAGATGTGCTCCCACGGCTCGTCGAGCTCCGCCTCGTCGGGTATCTGGTCGTCCAGCGCGATGACGGCCGGCATGTCCGACACGACCTCGAAGTCCCCCGCTGGTCGAACAGACGCATTAATCCCCCCATTCGTGATTAACATGGGGACCAACTCACCCTTGCTCTTCCGCGCCTTGGCGGGCTTCATGAGCTGCTCTATGCCAACCTCCCGCGACTTGCTCGTCGCCGTCGTCATCACCGAGACCGACACTGCTGCGCCGTCACCGCGCGCGAGCATCGCACGCTCGACGACGTCCGCGATGATCTCCTCGACTGGGCTCGTCGGGAGCGGGAGCACGACAACATCGTTGTCTTCGGCCGTGACCAACCTCGGCTTCCCGTTGCCCCTCCCAGCGTGCTTCGCGGACCCTTCGCGGCTGTGAACGGCCTGGACGGGGGTGAGCGCGGCGGTGCGCTCCCGTTCCCGCTCAGCGCGCTCCTTGCGCTTCTTGGCGCGCTGGCGGTCCCGCTCGTACGCGCGCTTCGCCTTGAGGACGATGCCCTCACCCTCGGCGAAGGGGGAGCTAGGCTGGGTGGCGTTCGAGGAGGCGGGGTCGGCTTCAGACTTGGGCTGGGCGGGGGCGGCGTTGACGTTGAGGGGGAGAGAGGAGGTGCGCGAGAAGCGGCGGGCGCGGAGAGCGGAGGAGGTCGTGAACACGGGCATTGTGGTGTATGGTGTGCTGGCTGCGATTAGGGTGAAGTTGTATATGTAGGGAATAGATATAATAAGAACGAGGGTATGCTTGAACGAAGACAAGAACAAGACCAGGAGTTGTCGACAATGGGAGATGGTGGTGGTTGTGGTAAGAGAGCAGGGGAAGCTGCAGCTGGGAGGGGAGGGGAGATAAGGCTCGAGTGGCGGAGTCACTGTCACTAGGCACGGCGGGGAGTCTCACCGGGAATACTCGCACTGTCGGAGGGGATCATCGCCTCCGTGATAGTGGAGCGCTCGGTCGGTGCTCGCTTTGAAACCGCTGTTGCACGAATCCGAGGTGGGGCACGGGCGAGACGCACACGTTCATGACCTACTGCAACCAAGGTCCAACTGCAGCAGCGCAGAGGGTGCCATGTAGGGTATGACGCCATACATTCGCGTGCGCCAGTTGCCATGTGCGCAACGGGCGGCGCGACCGAGCTCTTTATGGCCAGGTGCGTCAATGGTCATCGCGTCCCCAAGCATGCGTCCTGCCATTGGCTACGTGAGTTCTCTGTACCTCGCTCTAGGTAGGCTCTAGCTCAGCTGAATATCCTACACAGTACT
Organism: Ganoderma multipileum BCRC 37180; assembly: GCA_000338015.2. Taxonomy (NCBI): domain Eukaryota; kingdom Fungi; phylum Basidiomycota; class Agaricomycetes; order Polyporales; family Polyporaceae; genus Ganoderma; species Ganoderma multipileum. The sequence continues at coordinate 25,334 of BACB01004983.1, read as the reverse complement.
CATCCACGCACGGGTAACTCTTGGGTAACTCATCTGTGTGGTGGCTCGGAAGCTGCCAGAAGACAGGACCCCGAATTGGCCCAGAGGCCTTTCCGTAGATATCCGAAGTTTCGATAGATACCCCGCATCGGAGCCCCGTGACTGGTTCTCTGGAAGTCGCCGTACACAGGGAACTTCGAGGGCGGCCAATACGAGATGATCAACGCCCTCGCAGGAATAAAGTTCCCGACAACGCGAGTACGAATTTGTCGAAAACCCGCCAGCCATACGCTGATCGTTTATTACGACGTGTACAACCGTGAACGCCATTGCTCGGTATTCCGGAACGTAGGGGAAGGCTAAGAAGCCAACAAAGGCTACCAGCCGAACTTCGAACCTCCGAAGCTTCCAATACTAGCAATATCGGGAACATTGACGACCCACCTTCGCGCCATTTCCCTCCTCAATCACCATCGATCGCACCATGAATCCGACTCGTCCAGACCCTCGCAGACAGGAAGGAACCCGATATCGTTGCTGCTGGGACGTTCCCTGCATTACGGCAAATTTTCAGGCAGCGTTGGCATTTGGGTTTGACAGGTCCCAGGTTAGAGCTTCACAAAGGCACGAAGACCAGTACGGGTGTTCATAGGAACCAAGGCCGAGTACGCTGCTAGGCAAGGACTCCATGAATCTCGACCACGGTGGTTGCTCATGAGAGTGGGGGGGGGGGCAAGGAGAGAATGCGGAGGATATCGTCCGAGGGGTCCAGCTGCGGTCCAGAGAGGACGACGTCGTCCGAGACCAAGCGAAAGAAAGTTGGAAACTCATTGGAATAGGATAGAACACAGATAAGCGCCCTGCGTTATCGTGGGAACTTGACGCCATTGAAGAACGCGTCTCGGCGCGCGACTCGAGGCCCATCATCTCCTTCTCTCCTACCATCGATATGTCGGTCACCAAAGTCCACGCTCGCCAGGTATGTTTCCCCTTTCAGGCCCAGGACGCGCGCGATGAGCTGAATTCTGGCTGCATAGATCTTCGACTCTCGCGGCAACCCCACCGTCGAGGTCGATCTCTACACCGCCAAAGGTACGCGACCTGTCCGTCGAGCATGAATTGCCTTGCGCTGCGATGGCTTTGGCATGCGCTGTAAATCTGGAGGGTATCGCGCTCATCAGGGGCTCTCGAGAAGTCTTTATCGAGGATCGCAATGAGATGTCTCCTTGGGGAGTTCAACTGTCTTGGGTTGAATAACCCGTGCGTTCCCCATACTGTGGCGTATGCGTATATAGTCACCTGCAGCTCCTCCCCCCCCCTTGCCGTTACTTATCGTCCTGTTTCTCGTACTGTAATTTATGCGGACTTAATGCGCGTTTAGGTCGCTTCCGGGCTTCGGTCCCTTCAGGCGCGTCCACGGGTATCCACGAAGCGGTCGAGCTTCGGGACGGTGACAAGAACGCATACGTCGGCAAGGGTGAGTCCTTGCGCATTTTCTATCCATCAAACGATTAACATTATGCCCTCATGCTTGCAGGTGTTTCCAAGGCGGTCGCGAATGTGAACGACATCATCGGCCCTGAGCTCGTCAAGTCTGGCCTCCAGGTTACTGCTCAGAAGGAGATCGATGACTTCCTCATCAAGCTTGACGGCACTCCGAACAAGGGCAAGCTCGGCGCGAACGCCATCCTCGGTGTCTCCATCGCCGTCGCGGAGGCTGGTGCTGCGGAGAAGGGCGTCCCCCTCTACCAGCACCTCGCCGAACTCGCCGGTGTCAAGCCCCCCTTCGTCCTCCCCACCCCTGCGTTCAACGTTATCAACGGTGGTTCGCATGCTGGTAACAAGCTCGCGTTCCAGGAGTTTATGCTTCTCCCCACGGGTGCCACCACTTTCACCGAGGCGCTCAAGATCGGTACGGAGACCTACCACACGCTGAAGAAGGTCATCAGCGCAAAATACGGCATCGACGGTGAGTACGACATAACGGGTGACCCTGAATGCATTTGTATTGACTTAGCGTTGAGCCGTCAACGTCGGTGACGAGGGTGGCTTCGCCCCTAACGTGTCCGGTGCTGAGGAGTCACTTGAGCTCCTCTCCGAGGCTATCAAGAAGGCCGGGTACGAGGGAAAGGTCAAGATCGCGTTGGACGTTGCCTCGTCGGAGTTCTACAAGGACGGCAAGTACGACCTTGACTTCAAGAACCCGAACTCGGACCCAACAAAATGGATCTCGGGCGTCGAGCTTGCGGACCTCTACCTCGGCTACGTCAAGAAATACCCGATCGTGTCAATCGAGGACCCCTTCGACCAGGACGACTGGGAGGCGTGGAGCCACTTCACGAGCAAGTCCGGTATCCAGATCGTCGGCGACGACCTCACGGTGACCAACCCGCTCCGGATCAAGACTGCGATCGAGAAGAAGGCGTGCAACGGTCTGCTGCTCAAGGTTAACCAGATCGGTACCATCTCGGAGTCGATTCAGGCGTAAGTTGTGCTGCTTCATTGCATGGCGTGTCTGTCGATCGTTGCGTATATGACTCACTAACACATGCTTCTGGCGGCATATTTTAGTGCTCAGCTCGCGCAGTCGGACGGCTGGGGCGTCATGGTCTCGCACCGTTCGGGTGAGACGGAGAACACCGTGATCGCGGACCTCGTCGTCGCCCTCGGCGTTGGTCAGATCAAGACTGGTGCGCCCGCCCGTAGCGAGCGCGTCGCCAAGTACAACGCGCTCCTCCGTATCGAGTACGTGTTTTTCTGCCTCCCTTCTCCGTGCCGTTGGCTGACTGCGCATGCAGGGAGGAGATCGGTAACGGCGTCTACGCTGGCGAGAAGGGTTTGTCTGCGGGCTCGGAGGCGCCTGCTCTGCTCAAGAAGTAAAAGCGCCGTCGATCGACGACGGACGGATGGTCTGAGGACGTGTATGCTTGCTCATGAGAAGTTGTCAGTGCTAACTAGAAATGTATTAGCTACGAAAGTCGAAATGTTGTGCCATAACCGCTGTATCGTCTTCCGCGTTTAGTGCGTTTAGTGCGTGTCGTCCATGCGGTCTGCTGATGTCCAAATCACCGTTGTGTGCGCGCCGGGGCCGCCGTGCATCGATGTTTCGTCGAGTTGTATTAGATCCCTGCCTTACGCACACATTGTCCCCGCAGCCAGAGGATTAATTGAGTGCTTCCATCGACCGCTGCCCTGCCTGACGCGTGAGTGGCGACCGAGCGTCACGAAGACACGTAAATCATGTGATCGCGTGGAGAGAGGATAGACGCCCATTGCGGTTGCGGAGAGCGGACATGGACTCGCACTGGCAACGGTTCTTGATCGACTCTCACTCAGGTCTCGCTGCGACCTATATCCCTCTGTATCCTCGCACCATTGTCTGCAAGGCCATTCGCTGTGAACGACCACATTAATGTGAGCACTGTGCACAGTTTTCGCTCACTGGGACCCAACCAATATCGGCGCACCACTAGGGATCCTAGTGTTAATATTGCCGCGGGCCCGAGCAACATCCCTCGACCGATAATCAACCCAGGTCCTTCGACTCAGCGTGTGCACGACAACAAAAGGAGGAGACCGAAACGCAAACGCATTGCCAGCGAAGCGTCTACAAGCGTTGCCGGAGACCCTCCGACCGCTGAAGTTGCCACGACAGTGGTCAAACCCCAACCTGATCCTCGCGTGCTGGCCAACGGCGAGGTTGCGCACGAAGGAGAGGAAGTTAATGCGGAGGATGAGATTGAGGTGGTTTGGAGTGCGCCTTGGCTAGAGAGGCTGGGCACGACGAGCTATGACAGCAAGGAGCAACGGTGCGTGCATCCGCCATCTCGAGCGTGTAGAGAGCGCGAGACGATGAAGCAATTGCACGGCGCAGGTTGCACGACGAGATCGTCGCGTTCTACCAATACATCTCCCCGAGCCCCGAAGAGGCACACGTGCGCGCGATGCTCATCAAGCTCGTCTCCGACTCGGTCCAGCGGCGGTTCCCTCAGGGCACGGTCGACACCTTCGGGAGCGTCGCGCAGAATCTATACCTCCCCGATGGGTGCGTCCCCTCTATCTTCCCTGTCTTATCGTTTGATTTGATTCGGGAAAGCTGATGCGACTGTGACGCGCATATAGGGACACGGACCTGGTGGTGACGATGCCGGAGTCGTACGACGACCCAGAAACGAAGAAGAAGACGCTGTTCCAGCTCTCCGCGCTCATGCGCAACAACCGCGTCGCCGCGCACGTCCAGGTCATCCACCGCGCGCGTGTCCCCGTCATCTCCTTCCAGACCGTGCCTGATCTCGGTGAGTCGCACTTCGCCCCGTCACCTTACTTACATCCTCCCTCCATCTCTTTCGTGCAATCGGGGCGCATATATGCACACTACTGACGGCCAGCCATAACGCACTCGCAGGCTTGCTCAAGATCGACATCAGCCTGAATGCGACGGATGGCGTGAAGGCGGTGCCCGTCTTGCGCGACTACTTCACCCGCATGCCCGCGCTCCGCTTCCTTGTCCTCTGCCTCAAGTCCCTCCTCACGCGTCACGGCCTCAACGCCGCGTCGGGCGGCGGCCTCAGCAGCTACGGTGTCATCTGCCTCGCGATCAGCTTCCTCCAGCTGAACCCGATGCAACGCCCTGCAGCGTTCATCGACCAGCCTCTGGAAAATGAGAGCCTAGGCGTGCTCCTAATGGACTTTTTGAAGTACTACGGGAATTGGTTCAATTATGAGACGTCGGTAGTGTCTGTGAGCCAGGGGAAGTTGGTGACCAAGGAGGAGAAGGGGTGGACGAACACGAACCATCCGCACGCGCTCTGCATCGAGTGTCTGATTAAATCGGGTATGTGGTTTTTCCTCCGCCCTCCCTGTGGCGTGTCGTGGGGACCTACCCTGCTTACCTGACGTTGTCCCTCCACAGATAATGACGTTGGACGGCCGACCAGCAAAGTTGGGAAAATACGCGCGCTGTTCCAAGAGGCGTACGCGGCGCTGAAAGCGTACCCGTTTTCCGACGCCCCTGCCGCCTACAACGTTCTTGGTGCCATCCTTGGGGTCTCGGATTCGGTACGTCGCAATCGCACTGACCACCGACAATTGCTCACCGAGCGCCATGATTTACCATGAACAGACCCTCGCACACCGCGGCCTGCTCAAGGACATCGTCACATCCGGCCGGCTCGGCCGGGCCCTCGACCAGGTGCAGCAGTCCGTAGCACAGTTCATCAGCCACTACGAGCAGCGACGTGCGCAATACGGCCAGCGACAACCATACCCGAGATACAATGAGCGACCATCTGGATATATCAATGGCGCAGGGGCTAGCAGCGGGAACGCGGGCGATCGTCCGCGAAACGTCAACGGCAACGGGACCTTGCCTCAGCGCCCTGGACCGCCTGCTGGACCGCCTGCGCACCATAGCCTCCCGCCGCGTCCGGACTCGGTGCAGTCGCAGGGGCAGCGGAAGAAGGCGTACGTCGCGCAAGGTCCAAGTTTCGCGGCGCTGAGGGAGGCCGCTGCGAATGCGAGCACGAGTGTGAATGCGAACGGAAAGGGGAAGGAGAAGGGGAAAGAGGGGAAGAGCAATGGCATCGCGAACGGGACCGCGACACCGCCACCGCCGAAATCCACCGACACCAACGGTGAGGCTAACAAGCGTTCGTCTCCTGAAGAGCGCTCCCCGCCTCGACGACGGAGAAAGGCTCAATGATCGTAATAATCGGGTCGTTTTTAGTGGAACAATATTTTATGAATCGAGGCTGTGCTTCCGGATTTTTTTGTCTATCGTATACCATCATCGTTAACCACAAGTTAGTGTTACCCATATGTACTGTCGTCGTGTTTTCCGCGTAGTGTAACGTATCATGCTATGTCGTTCCGGGACACTTGTATTGTCGCATGTCTCCCTCCGGTAGTTGGACTGGTATTCCTGTACTTAATTTGCAGGGCTGGAAATCATACCACATTCTAGTCGTTGTATGACGAGATTTCCTCTCGAGTGCAGGGTGTGTTTGAAGGACCCGGAGCTGTCAACGACCACTGACAATCATTTCGAGCAGTCTCTACTTACACGATAGTGGAAAAACGTGGAACTTAAGACTGCTGATTGGGGGATTCAGACCTGTTGCAGAAGAATGGGACAGTGATCAGGTAGCTCATACCGACACTTTCACCAGAAATCGCAAAGACCGCGAAATTGTACTCAACATTATATCACTGATGTATTAAGTATGTGTACTTCGAAATGAACGAAGCAGTGTAGAGACACGATGCGCGATATAGCCGCTACTGAGAAAATGACACTTGAGAATGCCCGTGAGAGAGGAGAGTCCGTAGCGATATTTAACTTCTGATGATTCCCTTCATTCGCAATGCCGTCATTTGTTTGTGGTTGACTCTTGACTAGAAGCTGCCATCCAGGCTGCGGCGGTGGGCGTGGCGCTTCTTCTTGGTTATGCCGCTGGGGTACGCAGAGGCGTAGATCGGGCAGAGATCCTCCCAAGCCGCTGGGAAGGGGGAAGAGTGAGTTTCGGAAGCTGGAGGGAAAGAAGAGCGACAACTTACTGGTCGGGGTGACCGAAGTCGTGACCTCGTCGGTTTCCTCAGCGAAGACGATGGCGAAACCGGCCTCGAGATGCCAGTCGATGTGGCAGTGGAGGAACCACGGGCCCGGGTTGTCGGTGGTGAAGCGGATGGTGACGTTGTCGCCGTCGCCACCGACGTTCACGACATCGCGCTGGGGCGGGTTCGCATAGTTGTAGGTTGTCTCGCCAGCAGAGCGCACGACGTAGAACGAGTGCTGCCAGTGATGTGATATGAGTGGGGAAAGCGGATAGCGAATAATAGCGAACACTTACACCGTGCAAGTGGAAGGGGTGGGGAGCGCCGGGGGCATCGGTCGTATTCATAGAGAAGGAGATCTCGACCGACGAATTCGACGGCAGAGAGTAGTAGCTGCCCGACGGGAGGAGATCGGCAGCGGCGGTAGTGCCAGAAAGGATTTGCAAAAGGGCAGGGACAGAGGGGGGAACGAAAGCGACGTCATTGATGAAGAACTCGGAGCCGTTCTGTTGGAATGAATAGTAAGCCCTAGCTTCTGGGCTCGGAGACAACACTTACGAAGCCAAAGTTCAGGTTGAGAGCATAGTCGACTCCGCCGACCTCAGCAGTGCCGGGCGCGACCAGGTTCTCGAGAGGAACAAGATCGGTCTCGTTGAGAGCAAGGACAGAAGTCGTCTCGTTGGTGGTGGGCTCGATGGCGTCGGCACCGGAGTAGCGCAGGATAGCAGAGTTCACGCCGCCATCAAAGGTCGTGGTACCAATGTTGGGGAGGGCTCGGACCCAGTAGTTGTCGATAGCCTGGTCTGCCGTGAGCTAGACAATGATGAGTGTCCTATTCTTCCTTGGGGGAAAAGAAATAGACGTACGACGAACGAGTACCGTTGACCGGCGTAGATCTGGATAGAGTCGACAACGACCGCCTCGTGGTTGACCGCATCAGCCTCAATGACAGTCATGTTGTGACCGTCAATTGAGAAGACGAAGTTGGCATCGCAGGACATAGAAACCAGGCGGAAGCGGTACCGCTGGCCCTGAGTGACATTAAAGACGGTGAGATCCGTGGCGTCCCCACCGGCGAACCGGCCAAGGCCATTGATCAACGTGCTGTCGGCTCCGCCACTGATCCCCAAGCCTGCGGTGAGTACGTGTTCTCGATCGTATGCTCTGAACGAACTCACGGGAAACGATTGCCGAGACGCGCGGCAGTGTGATACCAGTCGGCGAGCGTGATAACAGTGCTCTCGTCGTCGACATCGTAGAGACTGGCATGCGGATCGTCGGGGTCGTAGACAACCATAGGGCCACGGAGGCCATCACAGTACTGGGTGGACAGATGGCTGTGGTACCAGAAAGTACCAGCTTGGTCGGTGGCCGTGAAGTCGTACAGGAATGAGTTGTCAATGGAGATGGGGCACTGGCTGATCATGGCCACACCGTCAGCCCAGTTGGTGCCTTTCTGGAACAGGCCGTGCCAATGCTACGGATGAATCGGCTAAGTAACGAACTTTCCAGGGGAAAAATGCAATAGACGTACGACCGTCGTGGCGGTGAGCATTGTAGTGTTGTCGAGGTTGTTGACCACATTCAGCTGGAAGTTATCGCTCTGTCGTCTGTGTATAAGTCCCGGTCATGAGAGGACTGAGCTCCATTGAGCATACCTTGTTGCCCGTGATGAGCGGGCCAGGGAACTGGCCGTTCATCACAACGGCCGCACGAGTGTAGCCGTCGGGAGAAATGTCCGCGTTGGAAAGCGTGAGGTCCGCGACAGGCCCAATGGCACCGGCGACGAGCCGGGCGTAGCGAAGGCTGAAGGCGGCCAGCGCCGCGAGGCTTCCAACCTTGGCCATGACGTTAGAAGAAAGAATGCAAGGAGATGGCGGCCTGGGGAGAACGAAAGGAGACAACTGCTGGAGGGTCGCTGAGGAGAAGGGAAAAAGACTGTAAGTTGTTGGTGAGGTTTGACAGCCCGCACCAAGGTGTTTATATCCTTCTGGCTGCAAGCGCCGCAGGGATTCATTTCGAGTGCTTCCTCGCCTGTGGCATTGGATGACATGCCCAAAGTTGGAGAAGTCTGTTGTCGCATGCAAAAATCGCGCGCGTGCGAGGTGTCCGTTCTATCGGACTACCGCCGGTATGAGCTACGACTGCGGTCGATGCTTTGCTTTTGCTCTCATCAATCGACCTAAGGAAGCGAGGCTATAGAGTGCGATGAACGCGTGAGTACGGTCTTGTCGGGCAAGTAAGGAGGACTCGCTGTCATAACGGAATAAAGAAAGAAGTGCTTTATCCACGGCGGCGCCCTTCATCTTGATAGACAATACCAGACTCGTTAGGCATATAAGAAGAATATGTAAACCAGCGAAACTAGACAAACACACCTACAGCTGTCGCGGTAAACATCCTGTGGTCAACGAAGACGAGCCTGCAAGCATTCCGAACCGTCTCGGAAGAGCCGACGTACGCATCAGACGAGCTGCGGACGACAAGGAGTATGCTATCGCGGGGGAAAATTCTCTAAACCATGAGCGGAATTAGCGGACTCGCAGCAAACGCTGTGCTTCCTACTTACCTTTCTCAGCTTGACTGCGGACGTTTGGCGCGACGGCCCGAGTCGACTGGAACGTCAAGTCCATTGTGTTGTTGGAGCCGCAGATTATGGTCGGTCTTCTACGGCGACCGGCAGCGCTCACACCCCGACTGCGCAGTGGGAAGCGTAGTGCGATTATCGAAAGCTGTTCCAGAAGTGCTCGGTGCCTGCCTGTGCCGAGGGAGGCTGTGCAAGGTAACCACTCACTGCGCTGTTAATGCCCTACTTACGTCCTACACAGCAGGCACCTCATCGACATCTATGGTCAACCGAATGTCCCTGATCTCCCCTTCGAATCCGCCACCTCCAATGCTTTGGGAAGGCGCAGCAAATGACATATTGCCCAGCGCCATGTACTCGCCCCAGATGTCCATCAGCGTATACCAGTATCGGGGGTTCGCCTCGTCTCCATCGATTACCGCGTAGGTGTATTCGCGCGTCGCCCGGATAGAGACGGAGGTGTAGCGGTCGGCGGGGAGGACGTAGCCCAGCGGATACAGCTGACCGGTTGCCTCGAAGGTGAGCTTCGCGACGTGCAGCCGGGAATCAACACCGGTGAAGAGCAACCCCGCACTGGGCGACCTCGGGTCCGGCAAGACACTGAACTCGAGCGTGTACGGCGGACCGACGGATGAGACGTTTGTGCGGAGCGAGCGAAGGGGCCCAGGGAATTCGTAAATGACGTTCCCATGGTGTGGTTTGACGACGCGGTTGAGATTCTGCCCCGGTGCCGCAGCATTGAGCGCAGGGTACGCTGCGTCGAACTGGTCACGCGTGAGCGCCGTCGCACGAACGTCGCTCCCCGCCCACGCCTTCTCGCCGAAGAGCGCAACGCTCCGCGCGAGCTGGTAGTAGATCTCGAGCGCAGTAGTCGCGTTATTGCCCCAATCATTCCACAGCGCGAATATCGCGCCGCGCAGGTTCGCCGCGCCTGGGCTGGTGTTGTTCGTCGCGTCTGTGCGCGAGAAGACGTTCGGCGCCCAACCCTTGCCCCCTGGAGCTCCAGACCAGAGTAGGTCCTCGTCGAGCTGCTGCGGGAACTGCCCGGCGTCTGACGTCTTCCCATCAAGGTAGAGGAATGACTGCTCAGAGTTGATTATGCGGTATCCTTTCGATAAGAGCTGGACAGGGATGGAGTCGCCCGGGAAATCCCAGTGCTGAATCGTGACGTCCTTCGACACCGACATCGTCTGGCTGGGCTCGTTCGTGCCCCAAATGCGGATCGACTTATTGGACTTCGAGCCAATGTAAGTCGACATCTCATTCACGAAGGAGATGTAGTCGTTCGCGAGAGCAGCGTCGTATTCGTCCGCGCCTATTGACACCTCGGGGGCGGAGATCCACGGCAGAAACTCGTCCCATATGGACTTAATGGTCGGAATGGTTTCTGCGTGCGAAAGGTTGAGGTGGTCCGGCTGGCCGGCCTCCATGAGCTCTGGCTTCCACTGGCTGATCACGAGCGAGTGACCGGGCGTGTCGATTTCCGGTATCACTGTGACCCCGTGGGCCGCACAGGTCTGTTGCATGTCAAGGAACTCCCGCTTCGCCCAGCTCTCGTTCTTCCTCGGCACGAGACCTTCGAGTGCGGACCCCGCGGGAGGACGGAACCTAAACGCCGCGTAGAGGTGCTTCCATCCTTCGTTGCCCTCGCCATACAGGAACGCCGGGTTCCAGAGGTTGTCCGACGCGTGGAGGTGCATCTCGTTCAGCTTGAAAAACGACGCATATATGCAGAGGTCACCTGCGGAATAGCCTCAGGTGAGCGACATTACACGATAGAAACAGAGTGGGCGACTCTTACTCAGAAACGACGCCTCGAACCAGTGCCTCCCAACGTCCAACATGAATCCGCGTACCTCCCATCCAGGAGAGTCGAACCCCTGGCCTGCGGAGAAGGACACGGTCTTCGCACCTCGCGCCAGGTTGATCGCGGCCTGCTGGAGGAGAGTCCGGGTACCCCACCAAACCCCGATGGGGGCGGGCGCCGTGATCACGTAGGAGTTGCGAGTAACTTGAAAGCGGTATCCCTCTTCCGTCGGTTGGCCATTGTAAAGATTGAACTGCGCAGAGGGGTCGAGTGCCAAGTGGATTGTCGGAATGGGGGACGTGTAACCGGGGTCGGGAGTCGAGAACGAGATGGGGCAGAGCTTCACATAGGGCACTGTATCCTTCAAGTCGTCGCGAAATGTCTTCGCGAAATCGAGGAGGGACGGGCTTCCCTGATTAGCAGACTCTCTATCCAGGACAATTTGTACGGTAGAAGAAAGCTCGAATACACCACCCGAGGGAGTAAAAGAGGCTAGAGAGGGTATTTGGGGCGCCAGCTCTCCACTAAAGACGCATGTAGAGAAAAACACCAGGAAAGACAGGGCTTTCTTGACTTGAGAGATCGCGCATGATTTGCTAGTCATGGCAAGGGTTTGGCGAAACTAGAGTACAGATGCATATGTGTTCGTGAGTTAGCCATCGCAGCAATTAGTGATGCGACTCACTCGCACGACCATGTTGCGGTCGGGGTTCGTGTAGACCAGGATTCATACAGAGCTCGAGACATCTCCTACGAACTGAAGCCGCTTTCAGAAAGTCTTCTGATGCGAGGAAGGTGCGGTATCATGCCATCCGAAGGCGAAGGTGGAAGAAAACCATGTGGTGTCCAGACGCCGTCCACTTGGCCATCATAGGCGCCAATACACGAGCACACTGCTTGGAGGCTGCATCGACAATACAGACCAACCATGCCGCACCGTTCTAGCTTGCAAACCGGTAGCAGTGACACAGAGGCTGAACTTCACGGTATTCACACATACAAGACAAATACACTCGGAGTCTTCGAAACGCATACATGTTGCATACGTAGCCATACAAGGGTAGACCCCACATGAAATACAGAACATACGTGACAGGTGGCGAGCACCCGTTTACTCCTCGTCCTCCTCGTCACCACCCTCCTTCTTGGCAGCAGCAGCCTGGCGCTTCCGCTGCACACGACCGGGGCGGCCTCCGCCGTATGGCGAAGTGAGGGCAAAGTCGATGTGTTTTTGAGAGTCGAGACGAACGACGAACGAAGGGACGTTGACAATCTGCTTGCCAACACTGCAACGGGTAGCAGATCAGGGAATGCTAATGGTGAGTTGAGTGCGAGACGGATGGAACGTACCGGATGTGCCTTTGGCGGATGAGGACACGAGCGTGGTGAATGGACTTCGCCAAACCGCTCTTGAAGACCTGAGTCTGGAGACGACGCTCCAAGAAGTCCTCGATCTTCAGGGACAGCACGTAATCGAGACGCATGCGGGACTCATCGAGCACACCGATGCGGACGAGACGGCGGATGAGGGCGTTACCCTCGAAGAGACGCTTGGGGTCCTTGTCATCGAGCTTGAGCAGCTCACGGGCTGCACGACGAATCTTGGAGAGGATGAGACCGATGCGCCAAATCTCGCGCTTGTTGCGGAGACCGTACTCGCCGGCGAGCTACGCAGAGTTGGGCAAGATGCATTCACATCCAATATCGTCCCTCCTTGAGCTTCGTGAAACACGCACCTTCAGCTCGGCATCAAGACGAGCAGACTCGAACGGACGACGGGGGACCTTGTAACTGTAAAGTTATCGTCGAAACGATAATGGGGCACGGCTGTGATCAGCACGGTGCATCCCTCCACTGAGTGGATCTTGAGGAGTATGAGAATGCTCACGTCTTGTTGTGGTTCCGTGGGGCCCTGGGGAACGTAACTCAGCACGACAGCAACTACCACGCTCAGAACGGGCAACATTACCTAGGCATTTTTCTTGAGGATGGCGGGGTCGACGGAGGAACCTGGCGCTTGCCTAACGGACTTGTCTAGTGGGCACAAACGATAGCAAACAAGAAAGTTAGCGCCAAGCTACAGCTATACAGTTCTTGCAGCCACCCGGCAATTCCCGGCTGCCTCCACAGGCTTGTGCCACTGCATACAGCCGACACCACCAGCAACGCCGACGACTGTCAGTATCCTGCTGCTCGCTGTGCTTGACGTTCCCGAGCTCATCTCTATCTAGTCCTCAAGATGCCGCACTCTTTCGGTTACCGGGCGCGTACGCGCGACATGTTCAAGCGGGGCTTCAAGGGTGCGAAACTTTGATCCTGTATTTTCTATCCCTTTGAGGCTCAAGTCACCGCCGTAGAGCATGGCCCCATCAAGTTGTCGACCTACCTCACTACCTACCGGATCGGTGACATCGTCGATATCAAGGCGAATGCCGCTCAGCAAAAGGGCATGCCCCACAAATACTACCACGGGTGAGTGTTTAATAACTGTGCGTTCATATATCCCCGACTCATGCACCAGCGTACGTGCAGCCGCACTGGTATCATCTACAATGTGACCCCCAGTGCCGTCGGCATTATCATTAACAAAGTTGTCGGCAACCGTTACATCGAGAAGCGTGTAAACATCCGGGTCGAGCACATCAGGCACTCGAAGTGCAGGCAGGAGTTCCTCGACCGTGTCAAGCGCAACCACGATGCGCATGCTGCTGCGAAGGCGAAGGGCGGTGAGTACCATTGCGTGCACCCTCTTGCCTACCCCTCATGGCCACCGGACTTTGTCCCCAGAGCGCGTCAACTTGAAGCGCCAACCCGTCCTCCCTCGCGCCGCTCGCACTATCTCGACGAAGGACAACGCTCCCCAGACGATGACCCCTGTACCTTACGAGACCACCATCTAAAACGCACCTTATCCCGCCCCCTTTGTCGCCGCATCTGTTTTTGAGGTCCATGCATGTCGTCTCTCATGTTCTATGTATGCCCATGCTCCAATACGCATAACATGGAAGCATTGTATAGTATGAGCTATGAGCTGCGGGTGTGAATCGACCTTACGGGCGGCTGTAGCAACAACCTTGCAGCCAGTTAGAGGCGCCGGCATTACGCACTTCGTCTTCGACCACAACATGCCATCCCACCGTCGACGCTCCTACTCTCGAGACCGGTCTGTTTCGCCCTCCAGGGATCGTTCTCTTTCTCCTGAAAGACGGGCCTCATTGCCAGATGGTGTCTCCGAAATATCCGAGTCAGACTACTTCCTCAAGAGTGATGAGTTCAGGGTGTGGCTGAAGGAAGAGAAGGGCAAGGTCCGCACGCACACATTCTGTTATGTACACGATACGGGTCTCTGAATTTCAACATACCCCTGCCTTCTAGTACTTTGATGAGTTGTCCAGCGACAGGGCAAGAAAGTGAGTCTTGATGCTAGGTCCTCGCCGCGGTTCCCTGACACTGACGCGTGCTGCAGGTACTTCCGCAAGTTCATGAAGGTATAAACCGACCCCCGTATATTTCTATTACCGTGCCCTATCTCACTCTTCAACAGGCATGGAACAGAGGCAAGCTCTCAAGTACGTCACATACCCACATATGCCTGGGTTTGCTTAATTCTTAACTGTATCTTGCCTGGATAGAGTCCCTCTACTTCGGCGTGGACAAGGCACAGGCAGCCAGTAGCCAGACGGCATACAAGTGGTCCTTCGCATTTAAGACGTCTCGCGCGGATAACGAGGCCCTGCGTGCCGCACGCGAGGAGATCGACAGCGCCACCCAGGGCCGTGCGCAGTCCTCGTTGTCCTCCGGGCGCGTCCTCGGCCCTACCATGCCCTCCGCATCCGACCGCACGTTCGCAAGGGAGGCGGAGGAGGAGCACGGCGCGGCGGAGCGCGACTATCAGCGGAAGCGGGACAGGAAGGAGGCGAAGAAGCGGATTGAGGACATGGTCGGGCCGAAGGAGATGGGGCGGGCGGGGCAGCTGGAGAAGAAGAAGGCGCAACGTGAGGCGGATAGGGCGTTCAGGGAGAAGGGCGACGACGGCTTTGACGTGGACGACTCGACGCTGATGGGTGGTGGAGATAGCTTCCAGGCGCAGTGAGTCTTCAAAGGATTCTGGCGTCGGTCGAGCGTTGCTGATCTGGGCGGCGTAGGCTTGCACGACGCGATGCTGCGAGAAAGCGGTTCGAGGACAAGAGAGAGGAGAAGATGTATGCTTCCAGGGAGCGTGCGGACGCGTTGCGAGCGAAAGACAAGGCGACCATGGATATGTTTATGCAGATGGCCAAGGCCAAGTATGGCTGATATTGTAATAAGGCGTATATATATATGCTGCCTTGCTAACTTGCATCTGACCTTTTCTTTTCGTACCAGTTCTATGGCACGCTCGTGTCTATATTTGTTTCTCCGTCTATGCTCCCACTTCAATGGGTATTAGTATCATGCTGCTATCACATAGTAGCAGCGGTCTTAGACTGGCGGTGCTGAGGACAACTCCCGTTTCACACGGTTACGCTCTGAAAGTTCAAGACATAAGTTAAAGTAAGGACACATTGGCACATGTAGCCAGTATCCTAACGGTCGCTGGGGCTCAGGACGACCTCGCTGCACGCAGCTCGTTCCGCTGTCGGACATACATACATCATATTCTGTCTGATGATTCGCATCTTAACAACATGATCGACGAGACAAGAAGAGCTACCACGGATTCACCGTCTTCACTCGGGACGCGCCCCCCCAGGCCGACCGGAGGTGAGGTCCCGGTGAAGGATGTGCTTACCGACTCGAACCCGGTCAGGGAACTCCCCAGCGCGTATCTCAAACGGGGAGGCAAGGACCGTGACTTGAAGAGAGGGCAGATTCTCCATGGGAACGACCGTTTCGTCTGCCTATGGCAAATATCCCATTCAACGTCAGCCTGGCCTAGATCTTTTGTACTGCTGCTGAGCGGCACGGCACTCACCATTTGGATGCGCCAATTGAGATTGTTCTTGAGGTACGGCCTCACGACGTCGGGGTCAAATGTATACAGCCCTTCGTTCTGCTCGAGCAAATGATTGAGACGCACGGCACCCTGCGTGACGACGTCGTCCTGGACTGGCCGGCCTGAGTTCGCGCACTGGTCTGAGGACTTGAATGCGGTCAACGCGGTCCCGGCATACGAGGGCGCGCTGTCCCACTCTCTCGGATCTTCGGGCACGCTCCCTAGGAAGATGAGTATCTGGAAGCTGCGATCGAGCTCGGACTGTTTGACGCGGACGTTTACGGACCACGTCCACACGTAGGTGGTGGGGGGGACGCCTGTCGTAGCGGTTGCGTCGTTCGCAGTTGGAGTGGGTTGGTCGGCCCGCATCGCGTCCTGGTTAATCATTACGACGCCCTCAAACTCGGAGGAAATGAGCTGTGTCCGTACGGCACGACGTCAGAATAAGTCCTAGGTGCTGGGAATTCTAAAGCGAATACTATTCAGAGGGTTGGACGCCGGTCGCTCAGCGAGGAAATAGCTCACGCGGTAACGCTTGAGAGTTCTGAAGGATAACGGATCTTCGGGCGTGTGATTTGATGAATCCGAGACATCGAAGCTGACTTCGCGCGAGTGAGGGGCGGGGGCGCGATTCCGCGGCGTGGTTGGAACGTGCAAAACAATGCGTGTTGAGCTGGGCATAGAAGGCGCTATATAACCCCAGAGGACCGATGACGTACCTATGCGGAACTAAATCGAGTAGCGGAATCAAAGGATAAAAAGTAGGTCGGATGCGCGGATATGCTGGACCACGTAGTTGATTTCGATGCAAACCGGTACCCCTCTCACAGTCCGTCACCGTGATGAGAGGGGCTTGTGGGATGTATTTGTCTTGGGGTCCAGAGGTTGTGGCGGTCTGTCGGCATCGTTTAGTTGCTACAAGAATCTCTCAACAATTGAGATCTTGTTAGAGAGACCGGGAAAGTCGTATTCCTCCAAAGGCTTGCATGTGTACTGGAAGACCGATCTAGAGGCGGAATGATTTCCCTAGGGATTTCGCTCCACCAGAAGGACATTCAAGTTTGGGTAGAGAAGGTAGCTCCCCCCTTATGTATACGGCGAGTTGCAGAGTTGTGTCATAGTCGAAAGTTTGTGCCAATGCACACGCAACCGTAGAGAGACATGTTAAAGCCCGCGCCACGCGTCGTCGTGGATAGATCCTGACCCGTTGTCGGAGATTCAAATTATTGACGACAAACTCAGACCGCGGACCCTCCGCCGCCATTCGCGGAGGTCAAATGAAACCAGACTAGATTCGAACGCATGCATGTAGAAGGTTGCGGCGTGCCGTGTACTGGGCCAGAGGACTGGACGTTGTGTACGAGTCGAGGAGGGGCACGAGTCCGATCCTTCCAGGTATCTTGCCAAAGCCCCCTACGTAGCCTTCCACCTCTTCCTGGGATGAAAGTTGTCAGGAATGATCAAGACATTATCTATTACTACTCGCTGAACCGAGAGATAAAAATCCAGAACTCGGGGCGCCCCAACCCGCTGAGACACCGTTCACATCCATGCTCTATCCTCCGGATCGAGGTATTGGGGCTGCGGATGTTTGTCAGAGTGACTCCTCAGGGTGAGCAAAGAATTTGTACTAACCTCCACCCTGGAAGCCCCTACGGCGGGACGGCTAGAGCCAAAGAACCGGCTTCGTGCTTTTGTGACTGGCTGGGGGGTAGTAGGATGTGCGGTACCCCATGCGGTATTCTCCGAATCAAGGACGTCTGTCTACGACGAGCATATTTTGAGCTAAGGGTCCACCACTTTAAATTTTGGACTATACCTGGGAGAATCGGACCGTGGTCGGTGGACGAACGGCCGTTTTCTTTTTTGGAGAGGAAGTAACGGGGAATTTGCCATTCGCCCAGGCCGAGTTGTCGGCATCCAGCATGTAGTCCTCGGTTTCCTGAGGAAGACCGGCTCGAGCGACGCAGATCGAAAAAGGTACGCAGCGGACGTACGAATTCTACAACGGCATCATCCTTGATTAGGACGTCTTCAATGGCGAAGTCCACCTCCAGGATCGAACAGGCGTCAGGAGGTGGGAACGACGACAGTCGGCGAAACTCACTAGGGTGCTACACTCGGACTGGGGAGCCGACGGAACAATCGCATTGCGCTTCTGCTAGACATCGACACAGGCTCTCAATTAGCCATCGATCGTCGACGTCGGTAACGTGAACCACAAAGGGGAGTGGGGAGTGGCGGTGTACATTGACAAGCGAGAGTATTCACCGGTTTCAATGCCGCCCCAAATGCCGACACTTTGCTCCTCAACGACGGCCGAAGAAGGTCCTTATCGGTGCTCGAAGCGTCCTGGTTGAACATCTGCCCGCAGCCACATGAATGATTGCGTGAGGTCGACGTCGCGGACTGTTGGGGGATGGGTACGCACCATGAATGCGAGCGTCGCACTTCGGATAATAGGAAGGTTGAGGTTCGGCTCAATGGGGGTCCAGTTGGGCAGTTGCAGGCCATTGCGCCCTCTGATATACAGACAGGATATGCAGAGAAGACGGTCCGGTGCCTTGCACCTGCTCCGGGCTGGTCGAGTGCTGTCGGCGGAGGGAGCAGAGCGGCGGTGGATTGAAACACACAATCGCGACGTCTGGATGGCCGAAGGCCTGTGGCCCGCATGCCGCAGAACCACAGACTGGCTGGGAAAGGCATATCGGCCCACTACGTCCGGCCTCTCACCGGCGACGTGGTCTCGGAAGCTCCAGAAATATACCAGGGAGAATCTCGTGGAGATCTCGCTGTTGGGCCCTCGTATGGCGTGTGCGAGGGTTATCGAACGAGCTTCGACCCATTCCGTGGCCTTGGGCGGAGAAACTAGCCCTCTTCCATTGAATCAGACTGAAAGACGTGGTCCCGGAGGTGGTACCCCATGACTGGGCCAATCCATTCCGGCGCTGCGCTCGCCTGACGAAGCGGTAGAGAACCAGCACTGCGGCAGAGGAACACTCCGGCGGCTTGCACATGGATAGTCCCCGAAACCTTTGGATAGACGTAAGTAAGAATAACCCCATGACGCTTAGACATAGCGACTGTGGGTATAAAAGCCCTGTTCTGGTCCGCGTCGTCATCAACGACCGTCCGCCGCGTCTGCTATACGCATGTGAGACAGACGGAGGTATATGTTCTTTATGATCTCTGACCTCGATTGCACCCACGCCCGACAAGCTCTCATCGGCGAAACAGGTCGAGGCGCGTGAATAGGCTGGTCTGGCAGTGCATTGTTGACACTGAGGGGCACGTAGTGTAGATGCGGCTCGATTACCGACGCTCCCGAGACCTTGTTGAAGTTCCAACTCAAGGTCAGACCACCCTCGAACGCAATCTGGCGATTTTACCCCGTATCACGCCGCTTCGAACAGGGGACACTCGACACAACGCATGAGCGTAACTGTCGGATAGTGACACAATGTGCCAGATACGCCGGGATTCAGATGGAAGGCGGGTGTTATGGCGGAGTGCGGCACCGGGGATACAATGGAAAAAGTGCTCGGCGCGCCACGACGACGATTGAGAATGGAAGCTCACTGGTATACACTTCAACGGAAACTTGGGGAAGACCATTCAGGCCAGTGTGGAGAGCGGGAGATGTTCGGGACGTCACGTAGCTTGATGGACCTAGGGAAGAGAGTGACGGTATGACAATCATGTTCAGACAGCTCTGACACTCACCCCAGTCCATCCCAGGGCAACATGGATTAAGTAAAGGGCACTGATACATTCGTGGAAACAATGTCTTGCCACTTTGATAGGAAACGATGAAGAGAACACACACACACGGAGAGGCACGGTTCACACCCTATGTCGCCCGAGAACACCGGAGGCTTGGAAGCAAGAAAGCAAGATGACAACATAGCTACGATACACATAAAGCTTGCATTATTAATCAGCTTTCTACACCGGCATCACAGACGTGCGACGCACCAAGTACACTACAGCCGGCAACGACAACTCCCCGGTCAAAACTGCTGACCGCTCAGCTTTCGTCCATTGGGACTTCCGATGAAGCATCAGGTTTGGCCTTGCCAAATGGCAGACCTCCAACAGCGAAGTCGACGCCCTCCTCCGATACAAGGTAGTTCGTCTGGTCACTGATCCACTCGACACTACGTTTCTCGTCGTGGAAATACTCATAAGCGCGCTTGACGTCCTCGCTGTCGACGGCTTCCGCTTTACGTTTCCGCGCAAGCATTTGCGCGCACGAGATCAGGTTGAGGACGTAGCGCAGAGTGGTCTCTTGCGCCAGTCGAGAGAGAATTTCGAGCCCTTCCGAGGTCAAGGAGACGTCCTCTTCCTCGCAGCTGCGAACGTGAGTCCGTCAGCAGGGGCATACGCGTGAACAGGTAAAGACACGAACCGAATGTTGATGATCCTCTTCACATCTTCGGGCGTGTACGGTTGTGTACTGACGATCAGGACTCGGTCCAACAAGTCCGGGGGAAGTCCATGAGGACTGTGAAGGTTCGTCCCACGTATCCGCGCGACACCACGGTTAGATGCCATGATGACTAGTGGTGCGAGCTCGTTCTCAAGCGCCCTATTCAGGAATGAGAAACACTCGATGTCGAGCATGTGGACCTCATCGATGAACAAGACCTAATACAAAGTTCGAGTCAAAGGGCTGTCCTCGTGAGTTTAGCATACACTCACCCCTGGGATGATCTCCGCCTTTCCCTCTTCCCGCCACTCAGCCACCTTCGAGTTGATCTGGTTGCGGAGTTCAGGCTTGATTTCACCCGTGTCGCCGGCAAAGAGAGCGAGGAACCCCTGCGTCCTGCTATTGATGACATCTATCTCGTGAAGAGAGACCGTGTGGACGACCTCTTTGCGCTTTTGGATCTCGCCTTCAGGGCATTGCACGAACTTAGTCTGTTGGACATGAACGCACTCAATGCTTGGGAAGACGTTACATGGATATAATCACGTACATCCGCACCCATAGCATCGTAGTCCCTCGATCGCGCGAACGAACGGCCAAGTTTTGTAACTTTACCAGAGGTCTTGTCGATAGAGATGACATCTCCAGCGGTAACCTTCTCCTTCGACAACGCATCGATCATTTTGTTTCCGAGGTCATATATCGTCTCCATATCCGTCGTCTTGATGGTAAGCTTCCCGGTTTTTGTCGCCTATATGCACTATGCTGAATATGCAGCGAGATATGCCAAGATCAAATGCACGTACCCCCGTCAGGCTACGGTCAATCTGGATTTCGACAACCTCTCCCTCGATAATCTCTGTCTCTTCCTTGATGCGCACACCAATGCTCCGTCGAAACGCTTGCGTAAGAGCCTCCGTCTTGGACATCGACAACGAAAACACTTCGCTCGCGGCGATCATCGTGAAAGGGACGTCAGGACCAAGGGTCTGCGCCATGCCTATAAAACGCGTCAATAGACGCGTTCTTCCTCCACATTTATCGGACGACACTTACCTAGCGCAATAGCTGTTTTGCCAGTGGAAGGCGGGCCGGCGAAGAGCATGGCGCGTCCAGCAATCCGCCCCTCCTGAACCATCTTGAGGATCATGCCCGCCGCCTTCCGCGCCTTCGCCTGCCCCACCATGCCCTGCGACGACTCTCTGGGCTCTAACCGATCGTCAAGCCCCAGGCCACGGATGTGCGAGTGCGCACCTAGATTCGTTTGGTTGAAGAGTGGACGAGGTTTGGGCAGTAGCTGGGACGCACCTATCCGCTCCATTTTCGTGATGTCCCGCAGCTCCGCGGATCCTGTGGAGATTTGGGTGGTCTGTTGCAAGGCCGAAACATGTTGGTAAGTACTGAGAGTCCACCGAGGGCATACACGCGGCCGCGTACCATGGTGGGGAGGGCGGAAGAGGATGAAAGACGCGTGTGCTGGAGGCGCCAAAGAGGCACTGTGGGCAAATACTACAGAAAAGAAAGCGCTTGCAGGCGGCAACGACATAACGGTCTACCCCTCTCGCCACCACTTACAAGTATGTCCGCCCCAGCGAACCCCTCCACGTCGTTCTTCCCCAAGAATGAATCCTTTGCAGACCACTGAGCTTCCACCCTCACCCCTTTTCTGTCGTCCATCCCCAAGCAAGACGACAGACTGTGCCGTTGTTCCCCCGAGCCATCCCTCTCGCACACATGTTATTTGCTTTTACTCAGGACACGGTCTTGGCCGGAAATATGACCCTAGTGTATGTGCAACGTCCCCGTCTCTTTGAATCTGTGTGTATCCAATCAAGTCTCACAGATCCATTCCACTAGAACTCGATCGTCACAACATTTTGGGACCTACTAGTCCACGATGACCAACAGAGTGTCTGTGTAATTTATCCTCCAGAATGGTAAGTTGCTTTGACATGAGTCGTCCACTGTGCAATTGAGCTACTTTCCAAACCGTCGCTAGCCATAGTGAAGACTTAGATTTCCCCGACACCTTCCCTCAAAAGCTCGCCAAACTCCTAGACAAGGACACTGGCTCGCATCTCGGTCTCGATATTGAGAGGGCCTACCGCAACCTCGTGCTATATTGTACGTGAGGATTGTAAATGCACTACACAAACGTGCTAATGCGCTCCGCCCTCTTCAGACGAACCGGGGGACAAGATCTCACTCTTTGGCTTCTCGCGCGGGGCATACACCGCACGCGCTCTCGCGGAGATGATCCACAAGGTCCGTCATACGTAGCTTGGACCTTTGTGCTCAGGCAGGCCATGGGCTTATTCGTCGTCATGTCAGGTCGGCCTGTTACCGAGACGGGCACACCCTGAGGTCTTGTCTGCATGCTCTCTGTATATGCGTATGCAGGACATGGACGATGATTGGCACAAGTCATTTGCAAAGTTCAAAGAGCTGGGGCCCAGGAACGTCCCCATCCACTTCATCGGTGTCTGGTATGTTTTGCTTTGGGTGTCCCGTGAGCATCTCTCATCTGGTTTACAGGGATACGGTCTCTTCCATTGGCGACGTCTTTCCCATCACGCTCCCATTTGCAAAATCAAATACATCCATTCGTGTGTTCAGGCATGCGCTTGCCCTTCACGAACCCCGGGCACGGTTGCACCCAAAGTTCTACGAGTTCAACACACAGGGTGGCCAAGGCGGCACGGACGTCCAGGAAGTTTGGTTTGCGGGTAGTCATTGCGGTACGTTTCGCCACGTCTCCAACGAGAGTCTGTCGGAGTCCGCGAGCCTGACTTATCTGTGGTAGACATCGGAGGCTGCGCGGTTCCCGAGGACTCGCCGCATTCTCTCGGGCGCATTCCTCTCCGCTGGATGGTCCGGGAATGTTTCAAGGCCGACACCGGTATCCGGTTCCACGCTGAGCGGCTCAAAGACATCGGTCTCGATCCCATCTCGCTTTATCCCATCGTGAAGGAGCGGCCCCGTCCATTGCAGCCTCATCCTTATCATTTTCACAGTATTGCGCCCCGTGTGCCCATGGCGAGCGAGGAGGAACACGATGTTCGTGATGCCCTCTCTCCCATGCACGATCAGTTCACGGCGTTCACGCCTTTATGGCGGATATTGAACTTTCTCCCCATCCGACGACACATTCCAGTAGGTTTTCCTTCCGAATGGAATGAACCGCAGAAGACTATGAGGTAGGTTTTATGCATTCCTGTGTTCGCTGTCCGTGCTCTTTCTGAGGAAATGCATGTAGGATAAACCTCCCTCGAGGCTTAATCGTTCCCAAGGATCACTCTGAGCGATTCTATATCCAACCCACTGCGTACACCCGCATGGAGGCTAAACACGTACGAGGGGAGCCCTGGATTCTAACTTAGCGTGTTGTAGGGCAACGGTCCATCCGCAATTGCATTTTGAAATGTATGCCCATCGTGTGCGCTCTCGCTACTACCTTGCAAGTGTGCGCGGCTTAATTCATCAGCCCGCCTGTAAAAGTGGGATGGATCCTACGTGTTGGTTGATGGTCAGCCACAATCCTCCCCGTCACCTTTCCAACAAGTTATATCAAACATACCGTTTACAGGTCACGGGTACACATTCCTCTTGCTTTGCTCCCCTCCCAGCTCCCCTCCCAGCTCCCCTTCTCCTGTGTGTATTCATGCCATTTCTCGCCAAGCAGCTATACCCTCAAAACGTCGTCAATCGAGCGCCCCCAAGTCACGGTCGGTGGCTGGCACCGATGTCAACGCACAGGCCTCCTCGTCCTCCCCACCCACCGAAGTCAATCTGTCGTCGAACGTACCGGGCATGGGAAGCATATAAGGGGACGTACGTGCGATCTACGACCTCGTTGCCTGCCAATCGGTAACGAGGGTTGTAGTCGATCGAGTTGTGGTACGTCTCTTGGGCTTGCACCTGTTGGGGGTTCTTCAGATGGGCTAGGAACTGGTTGACGGCAGCGAGAGTGGATAGTGTCGTCGTCCGCGAAAACGACGAACATGGATGTTTGGTCCTGTCTTGAGCGCGAGACGAAATGGGTGTTCGAGTTGGGGCGAAGTCAACGCAGAGATAGGAGAGGGTAAGGAGAGGGCATCTGCCTTAAAGACAGGTGTTGGAGATAATAAACTTTCGGATCACTCACGGCACTGAGACTACCGGGAGGATGTGTGCTTGCACAGTTGCAGTTGCAGGACTCGAGGTCGCAGGAGTAGCCTGCGACGGAGGCTGGTGGGGCCTGAAATAGAGATAATCTGGATCACGAGGACCTCTCTCTCAATAGTGTCTGTCTCTTCCTTGATGTGCACGCCTATTTCCCGTCGGATCTTAGACATAGACAGCGAGAGCACTTTGCCCGCGGCGATCATCGTTGAAAGGACGTAGGGGCCAAGGGTTTGCGGCATGCCTATAAAAACGCATTCGAAGGCGTGCTTTACCCCGGTCGTAACCGCCCCGCACTCACCTAATGCGACTGTGGTTCTGCCCAGGCCTGCGAAGAGCGTGGCGCGTCCAGCGATGCGCCCTACCTGGACCATCTTGAGGATCATGCCCGCCGCCTTCCGCACCTTCGCCTACCCCACCATGCCTTGCGACGACTCCCTGGGCTCTAGCCGATCATCGAGTCCAAGACTGCGGATGTGCAAATGTGCACCTAGGCCTATTCGGCTGAGCAGTGGGTATGAGGTTGGAGCAGTGGCTGAGACGCACCATCGTCGTGATATCCCGCAGCTCTGCGGATCCGGTGGAAATTTATACGGCCTATTCCAAGTCCAAAACATTCTCGTGAGCATCAAGAGAGTCCGTTTGGCGCATATGCGCGACCGTGTACCGTGGTGGGATTGGAAGAGGATGAGAGACGCGCGTTGTAGAAGCGCCAAACAAGCTCTCTCTTTTGCACCGTGACCGCGTAGTCTGCTTTCATTTGACCACCTCGAACCGTAGGGTCCCCGATCTGAGTTTATAAGCATATATTTGATCTCCGACCACGCGTCGAAATCTATACACA
>BACB01004982.1:0-18380 GCA_000338015.2 Ganoderma multipileum BCRC 37180 | reverse complement strand
GTGACCGCGTGTCCCTTCGTTGACCAGCTCGACGGCGGCGGCAGCGACGAGCAGCTGCTCCTCCATGTTTTCTTCGGCACGATGCCTCCTCCGCTCGGCCTTCTCGTCTGTTAGCCTCGCCAGCACTTCCTCTCTAGCAACTGCCTCGTCATCGTCATCAGTGGCTTCCTCGTCTTCCGCTGTCTTTCCTCATGTCCTAAAGGGTGCACGTCGGTACGCTACGGAGGCCACAGCATCTCAGCAGTCCCCGTCAGAGGTAAACGCTGCCCTCGCGCGCACGTCCGTCCTGTACAAAACCTACAAGCCCGTCACCCCTGGCATCCGTCATCTCAAACGACCACTCTCCCCCCACCTGTACCAGGGCCGACCCATCCGCGAGCTCACCGTTCCCCTCCGAAAGCGCGGCGGCCGCAACCACCATGGGCACATAACCGTGCGCTTCATCGGCGGCGGGCACAAGCAGCGCATCCGCATCATCGACTTCATGCGCTCCGAGCCAGGCCCGTGCGACGTCGTACGCATAGAGTACGACCCCGGCCGCTCGGCGCATATCGCCCTTATCAAGAACCGTAACGCGAACCTTCCGGGCGGGAAGGTCTGGAGCTACATTCTCGCGCCGGACAGCCTCCGCGCGGGCGACGTTGTCGAGTCCTTCCGGCAGGGCATCCCTGACGGGCTCGTGCCTGGGTTTGTCGACTCCAAGGAGCTACGAGGCAAGGCGCTGGAGAAGGAGCAGGATGCGAGCGTGACGCAGTCGCAGACTGCGTCCACCGCGTCGCTCGCCCTTGGGGTCCTCCGTGCGATCACAATCAAGCCGGGCAACGTCGTACCTATCCGCCTCATCCCGCCCGGCACGATTATCCATAACATTGCGCTGAACCCGCAAGGCCGTGCTGTGCTGGTGCGCTCGGCGGGGACGTTTGGCCAGATCATCGCGCACGAGGACTCGGGCAAGTACTCGCATGTCCGTCTGCAGAGCGGTGAGGTCCGGAAGGTCCTCCAGGACTGTGTCGCGACGATTGGCAAGGTCAGCAACCCGTTGTGGAAGAACCGTAACTTGGGCAAGGCTGGGAGGAACCGTTGGCTTGGACGCCGGCCGCGTGTCCGTGGTATGGCTATGAACAGGTGCGCATACAACCGTTCACGTCCTACCTCCCTGGGCTCATCATGCTCATAGGTGCGACCACCCTCACGGAGGAGGTCGTGGCAAGTCCAAGGGTAACAAGCAGCCGCGGTCTGTCTGGGGTTGGGTCGCGAAGGGTGTCCGCACGCGGAAGCCTGGACCGAAGGGTCCCAAGAACAGCAACAAGATGGTCATCCGCGAGCGCCCTCGTGGCAAAGAGAAGCGGGGTCTGTAGATGTGGAGAGGTGGAGTCTCCTCAGCTTCGTTTGGCTGGGCACGCTATCGCGGGTAGCAATTCATGGTACAGGTCGATAGATAATACACCTTATAGTACTGCCCTCCTCTCCTCGTCCTTGCGTGATGTGTGAAATAGCCCTATGTCCATATTGGCGCATTGACACAGAAAATACGAGAGGGGAACCCACCTGAGCGTGAGGGATCATCACTCCTCTGGCTCTTCCTCCTCTTCCTCCTCATCCTCTTCGTTCTTCTTGGGAATGATGGCCTCTTTCTTTTCTTCCCGCTTTCCTATTGCATCCCTCCAGGCAGTGAGCTGCTCTCCCAAAGCACTCCTCGCCTCCAAGACAGCCGTCCTCAAGCCTTCGTAGTAAGCCTTTTGGCCCCCGGCATTCTCGGGAACTGGATATTGCAGAGTAGTTTTAGGCGAAAGGTCTGTGGGTGCGGTAGTGTCTGATGGCGGATTCAAGCTGTAAGCGATGGAGAGCTCGGGCATGGTAACGAGCCTGGTGGACAGGCTGAAAGAGTAGACTTGTTGAGACGAGGAGGGCGACTGTTATCTGTGGACGGGAAGTCGGGCCGGCGATGGCCGAGCTGAAGGAAAAGATGTGGACGTCAAAACACACGTTCTTCATCCGCACCTCGAGGATCAAAACGCCGGACCATGCAATGCCCTCACCTTTTTCTTCCTTGCCTCCACCCCCCATCTCCTCTTGCCAGCCATGCCGGTTTTTGTGCACTAGCAACCAAGGGTCCCTGCCTCATACCCTTGGTTGCTCCCTCTCGCGGCTCGCCACCACCTATAGACGATAGACAATACCCCCCATAGACCTTCTCCGGGCTTTTCAAGTCTCTCGAGCATTTCCACTTGGGCATCCCAGCTGGGACTAGACAACCTTACAGCGACAACAGCTAATCGCATAGAAGATAAACACGGCGACAGGGCATCCCACTCCGCCCACGTCCTCCCTTCCATCTCTATCACGTCTCACGACCTACACTCAAGCGCAGATAGCAGTGGCCATCGAAAACCTCCACGCGCTCTATCGTCCGACAGCCCTCGCAGCTCTCCCGCAGCCCAAAGCGCTCCCAAAGCATCTCGTCCACGATACCTCCGTCCCGGATTCTGGTTACGCCTCCGCGGAAGGCGAGGACGACTCGGACGACGAATGTGACAGCGACGAGAACACATTCGACATCGACGTCCTCCGCTCGGACACCTTCGAACGCGAGTTCGCCATCCGCTGGCTCACTGGCTTCACCGCGCGCTCCGATTTGTGGGTGTACGCGCCTGACTGCTCCGAGGACGAATCGGACGCACGCACAGCCCTCGTGGACGCCGCTGCCTCCCTGCTCAGCTCATTTGCCGGGGAGGACGAGGAGGAGGCGGTCACCCGGACATTCACGTTCTTGACGCGCGCTGGGAGCTCCGAGGTCGCAGCCATCCACGTCGAGCTAAACGACGCCCCGCTGCTCAGCGACGACCACACCTCTGTCGGGTTGCAGAGCTGGGGAAGCTCCATACGCCTCGCCGAGCGGATGTGCCTGGACCCAGACACGTTCAGCCTCTCCCGCGGCCAACGCATCCTCGAGCTTGGTGCGGGTACAGGCCTGCTGAGCATTGCTGTAGCGAAGCTGCTCGCCCATCCATCCTCCGGATCCACCTCTCCCGGGGTCACAGCGGTCGCGACGGACTACCATCCCCACGTCCTCGACAACCTTCGCGACAATGTCTCGACGAACTTTTCCCCTGCCGCTTCCACCCATTCTTTCGTGGAGGTCCTCCCGCTCGACTGGCAAAGCCCTGTTCCTGAGGGACCGCTCGCGGAAAAGTTCGACCGCATCCTCGCCGCGGACGTTGTGTACCATCCCGACCACGCTCGCTGGATCAAGGCGTGCGTGGAGGACCTACTCGAGACGGATGGCCTCTTCTGGCTCATCATTCCCCTCCGCCCGACAGGCAGGCATGAGGGCATGAGCAATACGGTCGACGCCATCTTTCCGCATGGATCTAGTGGGAAGGGTGACGGGCTACACTTGGCCATTCTGAGTGTCGAGGAGATGGGGAAGCAGGATGGAGTGGGTCGTGCTGACGAGGGCGGGTACAAGCTCTACAAGATTGGATGGGCTTAATGGCCGCGTAATGTTCGTTGGACGCTTCCTTGGGTATTCATGGTCGCGATGATGCATTGACAACGATAACGGGCTCCAATGTGTCGTATAATTACATGCTTGCGTACAATGCTATAATACCATAAACAATCGTGCAGTCACGGTCGTGTTCGAGTCGTCTAGATGCGTGCAGTGTTCAAGAGTTCGATGCTCCGTGCTCACGTTCAACGACGCCAACGGAGGCCCTGCGGAGGCCACATAGGACATAGGCGACGTCCATCAAGTCGTCGTCCGGCCCGCCCTGAATCCGCGCAACGCTCATTGGTTCCTCCTTCTCCCTAGCTTTAGCCAAAGCTTTCTGGTGGACAGTCACCGTCCCGTCGCTGTCCTCGTCCATATCATCGTCCTCCATACCGTGGAGCTCCCCTAGGCTGAAGCTGCTCGAAGGTGTCACAGGCGGTTCGGAGGGTGCGCCCTCAGTGTCCGTGTCGCCGCCGTACACGTCGTAGTCTGCAATGGGTATGTCCTCCTCGGGCCCCTCTTCCTCGTCCTGCTCCTTCGCCTGGGTATAGGCATGGGTGTATGCATGACCCCGCCGGTGACCGCCGTTCGACACTTCCATCGCCACGCGTTTCCTGCTAGCGTCATGACGGTGATGCCTGTGCCTGCTCTTGCTCTTCTTCTCCCTCCCGCTCCGGATCCGCGCCCCGTCCCGCCCGTCCAGCCATCTCCACTCCCACTCCTTGGCACCGACCGTCTCCCGCGCGCAAGCGTACTCCAGCGTGATTCGCCGCTTGCCGGCGTACCGCACGATGTCCCGCTCGGAGTGCGAAGGGAGAGTTTCGTTAGGTGCGATGGGTGAGGACGGCATGTTCTCCCACAGAGCCCGTTCTCTTCCCTGACCTTCGTTCTCGTCATTCTCGTTCCTCTCTCCCACTCTCGGGAAGGCCGGAAGAGTAGGCTTCGGCTCTGGGGTGACAGGCTGCACAGGAGACGAAGAACACGGGGGCGCGACCATAGGTTGAGATGGGGTGCGTGGGAGCAGTGCTGGCCGCTCAGCGCGGGCAGCGACGTCGTCGAGGGAGAGGTGGCGAGAGGGTTTGTGGCGAATGTGGCGGGCAGGCTGGCGGTGCGCGTCCCCATCCTGCTCGCGCTCGCGTTTACGGGACATGGCGGAAACGGCCGACGCCAATGAGTCCTCAGAGAGCGTGCGTGTGCGTGCGCGGACGGTGTGTATCGTGGTCCCCGACGCGTCGGAGAAGGGCGAGGATGGCGGGAGGGCCGACGTGGGCGACGATTGCGGGTGTGAGAGCGAGGGCAACGGTGACGGCGATGGCGCGGGTTGTAAGCTCAAGCCTGGGGGTACCTCGGAGAGTTGGCGAGATATACGACGGTCTGTCTGGCGTTTGTTCTGGAACCAGACCGTCACGGAGCGGATATCACTGCACGACAGAGATGGTCGGGTCAGCATGGGGCGGAGTGCGCGGTGGGAACGGTGACGGTGGCGGCGGCGGAGGGTAAGTAGGCTACTCACATGTCTGCCTCCCGGGCGACCTCCTCGCGCTGCTCACGCGTGGGATGGGACACTTGACCGTAAAGATGCTCGAGCATCATGAGCTGCGCGCTCGTGAACCGTTTGCGGGTACGCTTGAGGGTGTTGTCTGCAAGAGCGTCGATGGAGCTACTGGTGTTGGCGCTCGAGCCCGCGACGGAGTTGTCAGAGGCCACGCTAGACACGGAGGACGTCCTAGAGAGCGACTGGGACGCGAGCGAGAACATCGCGCGGAGGAGCGGAGGGCGGGAGGTGGCCTGGAAAATAGGGGAAATGCGAGAAGGAGGGGACGCGTCGGATATTTATCAAACACCTACTGTTCAGCGCCGTTCATCAACGCCGGCGCGTACACAACGCGGTCGCGTCCATCACGTGCTCGCGTCTGGTCACGCATGCACGTGACAAACACGCTTTGTTGACTGTGCGGCTATCCAATGCTCCCTTCTGATCGGGAGACCATCGTATGGACATCGTTGCCCTGTCTCCGATCTCCGTCAGGAATTTAACCCATACTGCCTCAATGCACAGCATAGGATGAAACGTATATATTGCTACAGAAGCATCGGTTGAGCTAGGATACAAGAGGTTTGCCACTCAACGATCACTCGGCATGCTCGTGCTTGTGTTTAGCATTGTGGGACATCCCGTAGTAGGGACCCTTCGCCATCAACGCTTCCTCGTCCTCGTGCTGCAACTGGGCATCGACCTGCGCTCCGCGAGAAGGCTTGTGTCCGTGCTTCAACGCTGGCTCGAGAGGGTTCGTCACCGTCTTGTGGCGCTCCACTTCCTCGGCTTCCCGTTCCTGTTTCCGCTCCTGCTTCTCGTGAATACGGGGGCTCCTGTTATCCCTACACATTTAATGTGGGCACATTTTATTCATGCTCCTTCAGGTTGTGAGCTGAGGAAAGGCGGCTCACTTAGGATCCAAGATGCTGTGCGCGTTCATCTGACCTCCCGCCAACTGTTCCGGCTTGTCGTGCGAGGGCGACTGGGTGTGTTCTCCAGCCGGAGCGTTCCTAAAATGACCCGAGTCAATACATTGGACGTAAAGTCGCGCACCCTGAGGAATGGCATTACCTCTGGTCACCGTCCTCGTAAACTTGAGGGTTCCCGACCTTGGACATCATCGCGCCGCTAGTCGGCTTCGGCTTCGGAGCTGTCATGATGCGTTCGAGGGGTGTGGGCGCGTATACGGTGAGGGATGTGTAGTGGGATGTGTGATGGAAACTGTGAGGATACAGCAGTCAAGGCGATCGGTTTTATACCCGCTGCTGAGAGGCTGGCGCATCGACGTCAGGGCTGAGGATAATCGGGAAACGAGGACGCAGTGACGTCATTCGGAAGGACTAGAGAAAGCAACCGAGTTGGCCTAGTGTTAACTACAACTGCCTTCGCTACAAGGCCACCGGTACAGAATTAAACCACATACCGTATGTATCATGCCGGCCTCAGTGCGTAGGAGGGCGGGGAACAACAAATTACAGCCCGCTTGCGAATCGTAGAAGAGGTGAAGAAGAGGCGCCCAACCGTACCTACTAATGTTTGGCGCCGTTGTAATCACAGCATACTGTATCGCATCCCAGACGGTTACATCCACTGGCAAGTCAGACCCCGCCGAGACATTTCCTGAGGCTCGCACGTCGTAAGATGCCACAGCGAATGAAGCATAACAGTTGCCGAAGATTCCCATGAAGGATGTTGATACCAACTGCAGGAAAGTTCGGATGCTATCCTGCGGTAGTCATTACAAGACCTTGGTGTTGCTGTCGCTGTCATAGATGAGCCACATCGCAGATAGTTGAAACGCGAGAGCTGGTCTCGAGAGGATCGCACACATACCTCGTCGAGTGGTCGGATCTGAACATAAACTTTACGGTGGGCATGTAATGGAGGAGCTTGATTCATTAGCCAAAACGCCGAAGAATGCACCCACATATTCTCATTAACCAATGCGGCGAGAATCTGCCTGTTAAAATGCCGCGCAAGTGGCTGCAAGGGAGACGAGGACTCGCAGGGAGAGCTGCCTTGGATAGACCAGCCGCGAATCCCCACTTCCGAGTTAAGCGTCCGTACCATCGTCCAGACTCACCTCCTGGAAACCGGGTTTCTCGAGAACCACCCCATGTATGCGAAGCGAGAGAAGGACAGGGTCGTGTCGCAGCACATGTGAGTCCACAAGAGGCAAATGAAGGGGTTCAGGCGGCCGAATGTCGCAGAAAACGAGAAAGAAGGGCAATCTTCCGACCTCGCGCGCGGAACGGTGGCCCAAGCGCGAGAGGTTCTGGTGCTTTGTTCACTCGGAAGTTTCAACCGTGGGAAACACGCCATCGGACCTTCAACAAGACTCGCAGAGCCAGCTCGTCGCCCCTCCGCCCCTCATCGCTCTCAACCACCACTCCCGCCGCACCCGCGCCCCTCAAGCTCGCCGTTGCTCGTCGAATTTCTATCTACACCCCCACATCTTACACCTCGTTGAACACCCATGGCCCGTACCAAGGTTTGTTGACACTTTATCTTTGGAAATCGTCTCTCGTCGTCTCGACATCGCCACTGACGACGCCCTCGACAGCAAACTGCCCGCAAGTCCACTGGTGGTAAGTATCGTTTTTCGACTTCCCTAGCTCTCGTATTACCCTAGAAGCAATAATACTGAGCTGTATGCGTCTTCCAGGTAAGGCCCCCCGTAAGCAGCTCGCCACCAAGGCTGCCAGGAAGACGGCGACGGCGGTAAGTGCCCTATCTTCGCAGTCTCGGAGGAGGAGCTGTGAGCTGATGGATGTGGGTTGCGGGTTTCCATGCGTTTCGGGCGATGCCCGGTGGCGTGCTGTCGTTTCTTTGTTTGCCCCTGTTTGCTTCCGCAGGCCGCGACCGGCGGTGTCAAGAAGCCGCATCGCTTCCGGCCCGGAACGGTCGCCCTCCGTGAAATCCGGCGCTACCAGAAGTCCACCGAGCTCCTCATTCGGAAGCTCCCCTTCCAGCGTCTCGTTCGTGAGATCGCCCAGGACTTCAAGGTCTGTCGTCGTCGCCGTCGTCATTAGCTGGGAATGGTACAGCTCACCGTCATCACCGTACAGACCGATCTCCGCTTCCAGTCCTCCGCCGTCATGGCCCTGCAGGAGGCCGCTGAGGCCTACCTCGTCTCTCTGTTCGAGGACACCAACTTGGCTGCTATCCACGCTAAGCGTGTGACCATCCAGCCCAAGGATCTCGTAAGTCGCTGACGCCTCTCTCTATCACTACTTCTCTCTCAACATCATGCTTTCAGGCTCTCGCTCGTCGCCTCCGTGGCGAGAGGTCTTAAGCGCCTAGCGCCCCCCGGTTCTCGATACAGGCCTGGCCCTTCGCTATAGTACACTGTATTCCGCTTCGTCGTATTCGCTCGTATTGTCTGGTCTTTTCGAAGACCTTGTATTGTAATGCCTCAATATGCGGTAGGAGTATGTATACGGTCCGGTATTGGTAGATGAAATCGATATCTATGCCCCAGATGTTATGTTGTGCAAACTATGACTACGCTTCTCCGTTGTGTTGACGCGCTGGTCAATGTTGGCCTCTCGGTCGTGTATGATAGATGAAGAATCGTAGCATGGGGGTTATGCAACACCATGGTACACCGTATTCTACCGGTCTCGGCCTATGTAACATACAGTATCAAGGTACGATGACAGATCTGAAGCGAGCCGTCTCCCTGTGCTTGTACGCCTCCGGAGTTTTCTCCAGAGGAAAAGTCTCCACCATACACCGAATCTTGTGTGCCCTAACAAAGGCAATGCAATCCTCGATCTCCTTCGGCGTCCCATTGGGCATACCGCGGATCGAGAAACGTTGGCGAACGAGCGACACTAGGAAAATCGTGTCAGTTCATGCAACTCATTCAAACGCAGACACCAGGATGGACTTACTCGACGAGATGCTAAACTGCCTGTCATCCACTGCGAGCAACAGGAGCGTGCCGTCCACCGCCAACCCAGGGATGAGTTTTGGATGGATCTCTGGGGCGTTCGCGGTGCACATGATGACCTTTGCGCCGCCGAGCTTCTGGAGCTCCTCAACGTGGCTCTCCCTCGAGCTGTCAAAGTACGCTTCGGCACCCAGGCTCCGCGCAAGCTCCTCCTTTTCGGGTCCGGAGGACAGCGCTACAGGTCGGTAGCCCATCGCGCGGGCCATCTGGAGCGCGAGGTGCCCGAGACCGCTGACGTGGGGAACAAAATCTATCAATACGAGGACAAGGAGAGGGATATGGTCGCGCGGACATACCCTATTCCTTGGATTGCAATAATCTCGCCGGCGGCTATGTTGACTCTTCGAAGTGCGTCTGGGAATGGTTTTAGTGGCTCGAAAACTTAAGAAAACGGTAAGGCCGTACTGAAGACAGTGGCCCCGGCGCACATCAGTGGTGCGACCTCGGCCGGATCCATGTCCCGCGGCACGGCCGCTACCGCCTCGGTGCGCACCGTCACGTACTCAGCGTAGCCACCGTCCGAGAGGACACCTGTCACAAAAGCGTGGGTTCGTTCGTTTAGGCATGATTTGTGGAACAGGACAAGGGGACCGTGCGTACCGATGAGGTGGTCTTCCTCGCAGGTAATGTAGTCGCCGACGCGGCAGCGGCTGCAGCGGAAGCAGTGTCCGCCATGGCAGCCTGCGCCGACACGGTCGCCGACGCTCCATTGCCGCTCGCTGGGGCCGACGGCGACGACGTCCCCAACGATTTCGTGTCCGGGGACGCGCGGCAAGGGAACGGGCAGCGTGCCGGTCGTGATCGCTTGGTCACTGATGCACAATGACGACGATGGATGTCAGTGCTGATGAGGAAGAGGGGAGTTAGAGAGGACGTACGTTCCGCACACCCCGCATGCGAGCACTTTGATGACGAGGTGGCCCTCGGCGGGGTCTTTCCAGGGTACGGTGATCTTTGTGAGGACCTCGCTGCGTTCGGTGAACGCCCATGCAGTGAAGGAGGCGGGATGGTCGGCGGAGCGTACGGGCATGTTGGAGGGGGTGCTGTTGGCCTGGGGCCCATACATTCTGTTCCTTTTATATGCGCTTCAAAACCCTGTCACGAGTAGCGTATGCTCGGGACCTGCCTTGGGCGAAGCGAACTACTTCCAAACTGGTGGTGCACCTGGGAGCGTTCCCCACACGTACGTTATGGTTTCGCTTCTGTAGCGGGGTGGAAGTCAGCGATCCGGCAGTGTATTCGCCAATGCTCACATTGGCGGCACACCTGGGAGACACGATCGTTCTATGCTCGTTTCTGCAATGATACGGGGTCGAAGAGACTGAATGTACGACATTAAGCGGCGCTGTGATGCGCCTGAGGCGCGAGAGTACCTGCCGTTTTTCAGACCACGGGGCATAGTTACCCGTCCCTCGTTTATGGCACGTACCCATCCTTCGATTATGGCGCGAGAACGGAGGTGGACGATAAGGCATTAAGCTGAGATTGTGTTGGTTCGACGAATGGCGTTCTTGTTCTTCCCCGCGGGGTCTAACCCCTACAGACGTCCTCCTCCCTTGTGGCGTGGGCTAGTTATATCATCTGGTGTCGTAAGTCATTGTTCTAGAATGCATGACATGCATATGGCTCGTACACCATGAAGAAGACCTGGGGTGCCGAAGGCGTGTAATAGACGGAAGCATCGAAATTTTTTGGGAACTTTCGGCTCGCTTGTGCCCTGCGAAGGCCGCGAAGGCTGAGAAGAGACTTGAGGGCGTTGCTTGAAATGCTACTCAGTTAAGTGCGCGGCGACCGTTTGACAAGGTCCGGAAGAGCTTGAGGGTGCGTCGCCGTATGTATCGTGTAAGACACCTGTCCTCCCTACTTTTGATATCGTATCAATTGCCGGGTCACGGTGGGAGAAGCCAGGAACTCGAAATACCTTGATGGAAATCGGCGACATGCAACAAATGATAGCTTGTCCTTCTGATGGCGGGTAATGGAGGTGTCGGAAGAAACCCTCACGGAAGTGTAGACCATCGAGTGCGTACGTCGATACGGAGGGTCATGGGGTGAATACAAGATGGGGCGAGTCCGAGTCCTTGGACAATCGGCGTTAGCGCCATGAGTACACTTCAACTTGCGGCACCTACTAGGACCTTCTCGCCTCTATCCAACCTCTATCTACTTGAGGTGACTCGGATGACCCGCGATGTGCCGTCGAGTGTTGGTCGAGTGTAAGGAATCCCCGGGATCGTGATCGGGGTCTCAGATCTCAGGCTGTGGCATCAGAGATGCGTCAGGCTACGCGATTCAGAACGAGTGCTGATGGACTGGAAAGGTATCCCGACGGACGCCCCGCCTGCCAGTATACGTGGTACTTCCTTATTATGCGTACGGTATTGAACGTTGAATCCGTCGACTCGTTTACCTCAGCGAGCTGGGTCAACGGCATATAATGCTTCTCCTGAGGCTGATGGTAGGACCGCTGGGGAAGGCGCTTGAAGCTCCGAGAGACTCGGAGAGGTACGACGGCCGGTAGCGTGGCCGAGATAGCGGCCTGCATCATGATGCGGGCTGTGCGCAGGTCTCCCTTGGATCTTCTCGTCAACTTGTTTCGTTTATGCCTCATTTGCAGCGCTTCTCATACTAAACTCCCTCCTTTCGATTATCTTCATTGGCCCCAAATTGACTCGCAGTCTTCAATGTGTGGCCTCACCGGAAACTTCAGTATCCCAAGCTTTTGTTGGATCTAAAACTCGCCTGGTTTGTGATCTTCTCCGTCTACCGCGGTTTATCTGGACAATCTACGTAACTCGAGCTCCACGATCACCTTTATACGCGGTCAATAAGGAGATCAAGTTCTCCGGTAGGTAAATCGGTGATTGAGTAAGTACTGCAATACATAAGAACTCTGGGCAAGTGCGCTGTCACACTCATTTTCAATTTTTGACCGTTTAGACCATACATGGCAACCCGGCTCGCCGACTGTCGCGAGGCCAGGGTCATTATGTACTGGCAGTGCTCGCACGACGATGTACCTGGTCTCCTGCTTGCACCCCCTGGATGCGTCGAGGTGAACGAGGTGATGCCATCTTCTCCACAACTTTTATATCCTTCCTCACCTCCTCGTCGACGATAGTCCAGCAGGAGCCTTTAGCTTCAGAGTCTGGAGACG
This sequence comes from Ganoderma multipileum BCRC 37180, assembly GCA_000338015.2. NCBI lineage: Eukaryota > Fungi > Basidiomycota > Agaricomycetes > Polyporales > Polyporaceae > Ganoderma > Ganoderma multipileum. The sequence goes on along the minus strand of BACB01004982.1, from coordinate 6,238 downwards.
AAGGGCCACCCATTTTTCTCCAACTGAAAAGATGGCGTCTTTGAATGGGATCGCCCTCATCATCCTCCCGTCCTTGCTCTTTTCATCGCCCGTCTCATCCGCACTCGTGAACCGTACCATCGACGACGAATACGGCGACAGCGTCACGGGTGTCAAGCCCACCTATGGCCCGGACGACAGCTACTGGCACCAAGGCTCGACCTGCTCAGGATGTCACGTCACCCAGCTCATCGACAAGACCCAACCCTTCGACGGCACATGGCACGACGGCACCTACAACCCCGGTGGCCCCGATCTCACCATTAGCTTCTCGTTTACCGGAACGGCTGTGTACGTCTTCAACGTCGTCCCGAATACCATCGATTTTACGGATACCTTGTCCAACATCACCTTCACCATCGATGGCGCCCATGCCGATTCCTACGTCCACAATCCTGGCCCAACGTCGACCTTCCTATACCGCCAGCTGGTGTACAAGAGCACCGGTCTCGCAAACAAGGAGCACTCGGTGGTCATGCGCTCAACCGGGACGAACGCGTCACTTGTCCTGTTCGACTACGCGGTCTACACCGCGCAGCAGACCACCACCTCTTCTGGTACGAGCACCTCGAGCACCTCTTCTGCATCCGATTCCCCCACCTCTGCCCCCTCCTCGTCGCATTCTACACCCGTCGCAGCGATAGCGGGCGGCATAGTGGGCGGGATCGCGTTCCTCGCCCTCCTGGCCGCAGCCGGGTTCTTCTTCCAGCGCCGCCGCAAACCGAAGGAGTCGCGTCCGCCGTCGGCCAATCTGGAGATCAAGCCGTTCGTCGATGGCACCGACGCGGCTGTGTATGGTGCGGGAGCCGTGTATCATGGCTCGCAGTATGACGCGTCGGGATCGGGAGGTGGGTCGGGATACGGCGGAGGTTCGCCATATGGCACCGGCTCAGCACACGGTGGAGGGTCTGCACATGGAGGCTCAGCATTTGGTAGTGCATCCGGGAACGGCGGGTCGAACTATGGAACGGCTCCTCGTCACGCGTCTCGGCCGTCGGATGCGCCTTCCATCCCTCTTCTCCTCGCGAACCCGGACCCGTCTGGGATGCCCCAGCCTCGCAACCTCGACTCCAAGGTGCTGCTGACCGACCGGATCCGTAAGTGCCGGGCTAGTTGCGCTCGCTATCATTGATTTCTCTAACGCCGTCCTCCCGTAAGGCGTAGAATCTCCCCAAAGAACGCCAAGCTCCACTCTGCGGCGTCAAAACACGAACACGGCGCAGCAGCAGGCTGAGCTGACGCAGCGCATCCGTGCGCTCGAAGACCAGATGCGCGGCATCGCCACGACGCCCGCGGGCTCCACGTTCACGGACTCCGGCTGGCGGCCAAGCCGTCCGGCCTCGTCTGGGGATGACGTCGTGCGGGCGCTGCAAAGCGAGCTTGCGGCTCTGCGCAGCGAGGTCGCCGGGCTCAACGCACAGCTGGCGGAGGAGCGGATGATGGGCGGCGGCGAGTCGCTGCCGCCGTATTGGGAGGATCCTTCGTGAGTGTTTCTGTTTCTTCTTTCTGTTGGACTTCGCTGGAATGGGCTGCGTGCTGATGATGCCTTGTTCGTGCTATGAAGGAGACCGCAGTAGTTTCGGGCCACGGACTTATCGCAATTGAGTGCGACGCTACACATAATCGTTAGCGGTAGTATTGGTATAATGACTTGGTAACGATGGATGGCGTAGGTAACTTGCGCAACCTGCTTATGTATATACATTCTTTATCCTCGAGCGGCGTCGCTGACGGTATCGAACGCCTTCCTTTGCCCTCACCTGAATCCGGACCTCATTGATCATCCTCAGGTTGTCCCTACCACGTTAATGGTGCAGCCTACTTCAAGTTAAGTCGGTGACCGCTTGCTCCCTGACGCGTATTCGGGTAATCGGTTCGGCGATATAGTCAGGCGGCACCGTTGAGCGTGCCTTGGACGACATCTGAATGTTGGGATCGTTGGTAGGCGAAGTTGGATCAATGAAAGATATCCCGTATACGCCCGCCACTTATCGGTAAGCGACGTCTTCTCCTTTTGCTCCTAGAAGCATCGCTCAAGCACCGCTCATCTCCTCATGTCGCTTCTCCAGGTGTGGATCTGCCATATATACTGTAGAGAAGCGGTGTGGGTTGCGGCACATCCTGTTGTTGGTGTCTTGTTAGGAAGGGGTATTAATATTGCGAGCTACGCCCTGCTACGCCGCGTGAGTACGATCTATCAAGGGACGCTCACCGGTGAGCCACGATCGGAAGGATTTCCTTGTGGGGAAGGGGTCCGCTCGCAGCAACGTTCACGCGGCTTACCTATGTGATTGCTTCCCAGACTCAATCAACACAGACTGTTTCTCCCTCTATGGCGGATCGTCCCTCCCTTCTCCCATGCCTCCACCACTCTCCGTATCCCGCCCACTGCGCTCTTGAGCAGAGTCTCGACATCGCGCCCCGTCCGTAGGCGGTTGACCGACCCACCTCCCAGAGCATGCTTGCTGCGCTGCCTCTGCTCCGACGCTCCCTCCTACCATGTCTTCTGTTTCGGATCGTCCCTGTTTTCGCCGCACTCGCCAATTTCACCATCGACGATACGATTGGAGACTCCCATACCAGTTTCAGCCCCACGTACTCTCCGTCAGACAAATGGTCCCTAGGCCAACAGTGCAAAGGGTGCAACATTCATTCCGGGAATACCAGCGACACAATCGACGTCCAACAAGTGTTCGACGGGACATGGCACGATTCGACCTACCACCCCGGCGACCCGGAGCACACAGTCGCCGTGAATTTTGTTGGCTCCGCGGTGTATGTCTACAACATCATTGCGAACCAAGTCCAGTATACGACAACCTTCACGAACCTCACGTTCTGGATCGACGGCGGCCTCGTTGGCAACTATATCCATATCCCCGAAAACACCACCGCGGTGTTCGAGTACAGTGCGTTAGTATACGCGAACACATCGCTCGAGAACAAGGAGCATTTCCTGACCATGAGCGCGGGAGGACCTAATGCGTCCCTCATCCTGTTCGACCGCATCGTGTACACCGCAGACTCGAACGACTCTTCCCCCACTGCTCTATCTTCTGCCAACTCTACCAGTCCTATTTCTTTTCCCGGCTCCACAGCCTCCCTCCCTGCATCTGGCGCGAGCACCAGCAAGTCTTCCCCACCCGTTGGCGCTATCGTCGGCGGAGTTGTCGGTGGAGTTGTCGGACTCATCCTCCTCGGGTTGCTCGCGTTCTGCATCATTCGCGCGCGAAGACGCGAGGCAGCACGCAGACCCCCCGCCGCGGCGGAGAAGATCGACCCCTTCGTGTTCGGCGACGCTCGGCGCGCGCCCGGCCAACGGGTGTCCCGAGCACCCATCCTGCCCGACCTGCGCTTCGGGCGTTCACGCCTGATGCCACGGGGCCCCGGCTCCACTACGACGACAACAGATGCCAGTGAGTACTTCGGCCGAGCCTTCCTTTCCTTTCCCTTCTCTCCCTTCCCTCGTCTCCCTCCCCTCTCTCGGGCGATCTGCGTCATCTCTGACGTGACCCTACCCACAGGCTCGTCGACAGAAACCGGGGACGGTTTCCAGGGACACCGGCCACGGCTCCCGCCGATGTCGCCCGCGGAGGCGGCGCGCTCGCAGGAGCAGCTGGAGTACATGACGCGGATCCAGGCGCTCGAGGCGCAGGTGCGCGCTCTGGAGGTTCAGCAGCAGCTGAGCCCGAGCTCGGACGCGTCGGGCAGCCGGACGCAGCTCAGCCACGGCTCGACGCACACGGGACGGACAAGGCGGTCGAGGTCGCGCGGCAGGTCGGGAAGGTCGGGGCGCTCGGCCAACGCGAGCACCGCGAACTTGCGGTCGGAGCTCGCCTCGCTGAGGAACGAGATCGCGGCGCTCCGGGGAGAGCTGTCGCAGGATCAGTTGGGCGTGTTGGAGGCTGCACCGTCGTATGTGTCCTAGGGGCTGTGTACGCTTGGAGGGTGGGGGGGGCTGTGCTGGGTTCGGTGAGCTTGTTCGCGATTTGGGAATGAACGAGGGGCTGACGTTGCATGTAGGCAGGAGTGAATGGGGGACTGACATTGCTCGCACACAGGACAAACTAGAGAGCGGTCTTCTTGTATTGTACGGATATAACGCTGTTGTTGCGTATCTCTTGGGTCACTCACTATGCAGTTGGGTCCGATGTTTCTTCCACCACTACCGAGCGGCCCATACATATCCCTTCTACATATATACCCCCACAATGTTGTTCTTCAGAGGGTCACATAACATAGCTTCGGATGGGGAACGGCAAGGCATCTGCATGCCGAAGTGACATCCTGTGAGTCTTCCGCTGATATTTGCTGTTCGCTCAGCACTGAGAAAACACTTGACGCAGATCCGGTGTCAATCGGTTGAGACGGCTGTCTCCTCCCTTCGCCTCGAACGTAGAGCCATGTGCCGTAAGTTTCCAAACTGGTGTCTCACGTTTCATGCTGTGGTTAGGATGGTGGCTGTCACTACCATGCCGGCTTGATCGCCCAAGGGCCTGCGGCCGGAGAGTGTTCACCAATTGATGATCGCAACCGACCGCTTACTCAAACGTCCCTCTTCTCCCTATCCTCTCATAAGCGTCCTGCACGGTCTACGCGATCGGTATTTAATCACTACCGAAGGCTCTGCTTCCTTGTGCCCAAAGTTTCCTTCGTCATCCCGCAAACTCGAGATTCGTAGCGATTGCGGCGGGCGTCTCCGTCGCATTCGCCTTGATCGCCTTGCAAAACCACTTCTATCTTCCGTGGGCCTATCGGGGATAATTCCATGGACGCAGTACCACGGTCTCGGAGAGTTATAGCGCTACGAGAGGTCGTCTTTCGAGTAGGTTTCTCGTGAATTGAGTCTCCATCGCTCGTCTTCTGACATCCTCAAACGCGTAACTCGTGTCTTACAGGGGCGATGGAGCGTATCGCGGCCGGGATGCATTAGTTGTTGATGATATGCCACCGGCTCGTGGCTGTCGAGGCCGAAATCGCTGTGCCTTCGAATATGAACGGAGACGATCTTTCGCACACACGGTCGCTACCGCCTCTGGCAGGCGTCACCGCGTTTTGCCGGACTTGGGGCGGTGAAGAATGCTGGGTATGTAGCTAGGTGAGCAGTTGTGTCTCTTCTTCGGTACCTATGGCTGATTTCGTACTAGGAGAAGCTGTTACCTAGCCGTATGACTCGATGGCATAACAATCCCAAAGTCCGAGCGAGTGGGACGAATCTGCGATGCTGGGAAGATGACTTTCGGGGCGCTGACGCTCCGAGCACCTGTGCAGGGCGCGGCGTTTTGTGGGCCACTTGGAGAGATGAACAAGCAATCGAGCAACGGACTTCGTGTTCGGAAGCAGTACGGTGTGTCTCCTCTGTGCATCTCTATGCCACCATGCAACTAAAGTGGTCGCTATAGTGCCTCTTCACGCCAAACGACATCGATGTCATGCTCAGCACATGACTGGGAGTCTGGGATTACGTCCCGACGTGTGACGCCGTGAGACGCTGTCGTCGCTGCCGCGTCGATGGATGATATCCACGCCTATTTGTGACATCACAGCCTGGTGGACTGCCCCGCTGAGCTGAGCAGGTGAATCAGTGTTCCACTACGAGCAGCGACTTTTATGCGGAAGCGGGGAACGCCCCTAGCGCGACTACCTCCCTCTACCTCCTAGTAAGTCTTGTTTTCCTTAGGTCGACCGGTGTCGCTAATCCCTACGTGCTAGCGACTATGAATTGGGCTTCATTATCCCTATTCTTGCCCTTGGTCTTCGTGGGCTCCGGCGCCTGCACCATGGTTAACCGTACAATCGATGACGCGTCCGGAGATGAGGTGACACATAAGGGGCCCGTGTATACTCCGGCGGGTGGGTGGAGTCAAGGTGCAACTTGCAAAGGCTGCGGCATTCGTCTAGCCCGGGGCGAGTTGGGCAAGACGTTCAACAAAACATGGCACGACACGACCGTCCATCCTAACAACCCCGCCCATACCATCACTTTGAGTTTCACCGGCAGTGCCGTATACGTCTTCAACACAATCGCCAACAACCAGGGCAAGGTAACAACAGAGACACACATCACTTTCTGGATGGAGGGCGAGAAGGTCGGTCAATACGACCATTCGCCCAAGAACACTACGGACTTCGAGTTCAGAGTCCCAGTGTACACAAATTCAACCCTGCCATACGGGGAACACTCCCTCCAGATTGTGGC
>BACB01004981.1:0-49803 GCA_000338015.2 Ganoderma multipileum BCRC 37180 | reverse complement strand
GATACCCGTATGTCTCGTCGAAGTGCGAGGGCGTGAACCCGATAGGCGCTTAATGCGTGGATCAAGCGCTCACACAGCGCCCACACCACCACCCACACAACTCCTTCCACAACCGCCATCGCCTGCTTTTATTCGACACCATTCTTGTTCTAGTCTCTGAGGTTCTGTCGCCCGCCGTGGAGCCTGACTTGATCATCTATCCCTGTCTTCTTTTTAATGACCAACACGGCTTCAATATCATCCATTTCCAGCGTTCAAGCTCGCTTCATGGCGCTATTTGTTGCAGGAGACGTTGACCGTATCAGCCAGAAGAGATGGCGAACCACATCCATCTAAACTGCATGTCGGAATTCCGTCGTGGACATTTTTAAACGAGGCGGGGAATAATTCCATGCCTTGGTGCGTCGCCTCTGCCCTGTTTACTCCGCAACATCACTCTTTCGATCTACCTGCTCCTGCCTCTGGCCAGGCGCATTTTGTAGCCTGTGTCACCACGCTCTTTTGCTTTCAAATTGCTCATCACTCTCTGCGTATTTTCCTTGATCGTCGTTCGAGTCGACGACCAACTGAGCTCAGCGTGGCGTTTCAAATTCGCCGAACTGTTGCGCCCCTCCCCGGAGCAACTTCAAGGACCCTATCCTGTCAGACATTCACGTCTCCCCTACCTCAATGCCCCCACCCCAGATGCCGGCCCCAACCATGCTCGCCACATCATCGAGTTCCTCGATAGTCGTTGGTTCTGTCGTTGGCATCGTCGTCGGAATGACGTCCAGTCTTGTCACTCTTGTCATCGTGGCCTGTGTTATCCGCAAACGCAGCCCGGCCTTTATACCTCACCTCTGGAAGAGCAAGCAGTTCGTGCGTCCGGCGATCGATGAGCGCCCTCCCTCTCCACCCTCATCTATGCTTTATGCGCCGTCGGCTTCCCTCCTGCTCCCGTCGTCGCCTTTTTACCGTTCCCAGCCCCCATCGCCCGTCGTATCTTCACTCTACCAGAGTGTGGAGACGACGCGTAGTCGGAGCATCCGAGAGGTTCTCTTGCCTACCCCAAGTCATTCGGCATTTCGGACTCACCGTCGTCGGGGTCCGTCGCCACTTCCTCCAAGACATCGTGCGGATGTCCCCGGCCCGGCTCTTTCTACTACAGGCACGGAGCACTCCACTCGCGTCACGGATCTTACGCAGCAGATCCTTTCCCTCGAGAGGGAACTGGAGGCGCTCCAAGGGATGCCGAACACGTTGCCGCCAACAGAGCGTGCGGAAAGTGGTGCATTTGTGACAGACTTGTGGGCGAGGATTCAGCAGCTGCGGAAGGGGGTAGAGAGGGAAAGGCGACTAGCGGACGAAGCGATTCCACGAGGAAAGTGGTGACCTTTGTGCGCTTATTTGTTGTTGCTGGGGCTCGGGTGGTTTCTATCATTCGAAAGGTGCGTCACGCATGCCTGCTTTTTGAATATGGTCTGACTATGTGTGTGGCTATCATCCAGCCTGTCCACCATGTGGATTTTGACTTTATTAATATGTGGTTTCAGTCGTAGTCCACTATCCACCTCTTTCTGCGATATATTGTGGCTTGTGTGGGCAGATGTGCGGCACTCTTCCGTCGAGGCCGAAGCGCTGATGGGTCCGCCGGGCAGTCCATATGACGTGATTGATACTGAACAATCGTCATTTAAGTGATCTCATATTCAGTGCGTCATTGTACTCGTTTTGATAGACACTGACACATACCTTCCGCATCCAGTGCGACGACCAGTAAGGTTAACCCAATGTACTTCTCCATCCGAAGGGCATGTTCCGGGCTACCTGTCGCCATGCAACTCTGACCCCCATCTTCGGTGTTTGAATGGAGAACCATTCAACGTTGAAAGCAACTGTTATGACTCTTGGAAACCATGAAGCCCGTCAAATGGTTGCATCGCTGTGCCTGTGTTATAAACCTTCTAAACTGGGCTTGTTCCTCCTCCCCTGGATATCTCTCGCACATAACTTACCTTCCCCTCAGACCACCACGCCCTCATGTCAATGGCGAGCCGCCTGCTGTGTTGGTATCCGCTTGTCCTCGCCTTGCTAGTGTGGGGTGGAGCGCCTTCACCCCAGAACGTCACAATGGACGATACGGATGACTCCATCCAGTATTCGGCAAATTGGAGGACCGACTGTCCCACACACAAATATGACAAATATGAATGTCCCGATCGCAGCCACGTCCACAACAGAACGCTCCATTGGGTTTGGCCATATGCCTCGGTCGGCTCTTCTGGCAACATCACCATACGGTTCGCAGGGACGGCCGTATATGTTTACAACGTCCTCCCGAACTTTCCGACCGACGCTTCATTCGCAGAGGATTCTGTCGCCAGTATCGGCTTTATGCTCGATGGTAGTCCCGTCAAGTCATATGGAGACTCGACTGACAGGGGTTACTCGGTATATTCGTACCACCGGCTTGTGTACGCGAACGCCAGCCTTTCGAGCGGGACACACGAGCTGGTCATCGTCAGTGGCCAGTCCTTAGTTATGTTCGACTACGTCAATTATACGTCGAGCGACGGGTCACCTCCGGCTATTCTACCTTCCCCGCCTTCTCCAAGCCCATCACCATTTTCGTCCCTAACGTCTTTGGGTTTATCTACCACTCTCACGGCTACGACTCCTCTTCTGCATACAGTGACGACAATGGTCACGGTGAGTAGTTCGCTTTGACTTCGACTTCTCTATGGTATACTTACCCCACGCAGTCTTTTGAAACGTCTATCACTGTGACTACGGCTACTGATACGGCCTCGCCTACCGCAACCGCTTCCTCCAAAGAGGGATCCAACCGCTCAACAGGAGCCGTCGTAGGCGGAGTAGTTGGCAGTGTGCTCGCACTCCTTTTGCTCGCGATGATAACGCTGTTCGTGAAGAGACGGTTGTCATCCCGTCGGAATGGAAAGCGCATGGCGCGCTTGTTGGATGAAGATCCTACACATCACACCAACGACATAGACCGTATGCGCCTTTCTCATTCTACGCAGTCTGCCTTCATTTCTCATTGTTCATCGACAGATTCCACGTCCAACCGGAGCCAGTTTTGGCGCCCCGCCTTTCCTGCGCTTCGTCCTAGTCCCGACGTCCCTCTTTCGCCGGGACACACAATGTCTAGCATGCCGACTAGCCCGACTTCCTGTGGTGGCGAAGCACCCTCGCGGACATACACGTACGATGGGACTGTCACTAGGATCCTCGAGAAGGCCGATCGAGCGCGCATGGAGTGGCCATCGTCGACAGGCACCAAGTCCATTCCCATGGAATTTAGTTTCCAGTGGCACGATGGTAGTAGCGGAAACAAGGTGAGCTACGCGCTGAGGCTCTGTCTTTTGACATGCGGCTGACCTGGCGCTCAACGCCATGGGAACATGCTAATATCGGTGTCACAGGAGCGTGGAGAATACCGTTGATACGTATCCCTCAGAATCTTCCGGCCAAAACATCTGCTCCTTTTCGCTTGCGCTCGTGATACTCGGGACACTGCCAGACATTCGTCCTTGTTTCCGGTGTTTAGACAAGAAACCTACCTATGCGGTGTAGAACAAACAATGAAATCTCGTCGCAAAGGAAACCCAGCGTCCAATGTGAGTTTGCACAGTTATATGCCGGTGACGGCTCGACGTCTCACACCATCATTACATCCGAGCGGCGAGCCGCTTCGGTTATGAACCCTCGCCCAATGACATACCACCCTACTGCCACGATGCCTCTTAAGCTCTGGATGGGGAACGGGCTCAGCTCGGCCATGTTTTAGCACCACGAATCCCCTCGTTTCGCGGTTGCTGGTCAACCATAACCTCGACAATCCGCTCTTCCCTCCTTTCGTTCCCGAATGGTCTCTCTGGTTGGCCGACCGCTGGTCCTCCTCTCCTCTCTCCTCGTTTTACGCTTGGCCACGGCAACTCTCTTCAATCGGACGATCGACGACGAGACAGGAGACAGTGTATCGGGATTGCTCCCCGAATACTCCCCTCCTGGTGCATGGCACCAGGGATCGAATTGTACGGCTTGCTTTGTCCATCTTGACACCTCCCAGACCTTCCATGGGACATGGCACGATACAACGTATCATCCGGGCGACCCAGAGCCCCGAAGCATCAGCTTGCGATTCAGCGGCACCGCCGTCTACGTCTACAACGCACTGGCGAACAACGTGACAAATGCCGACACTGGAACGTATGTCACCTTTACTCTCGACGGCTCGTTGGTTGGACGTTACCAGCACATTCCGGAGAGCACGACGTTTTTCGACTACAACATCCCCGTCTACGCCAACAAGAGTCTGCGGAACGAAGAGCATCAGCTCATCGTCCAGGCAGATGAAAACGTTCAGAAGCCCTCCCTCATCCTCTTCGACTACGTGGTGTATACGTTCGATGACACACCAAGAGTAGCAGCGACTACTAAGACTCTGAAGGTGAGTGCTTGGACCTTGCCGTATTTCAGGCGGTTTGACTCATTCTGTTCATCCTCGCCCCCGCCTTAGCAGCCAGGTTCCACCTCGCTAGCGCGTAGCTCTCCACGGGCATCGTCACCAACGGCTGCGATTGTCGGCGGGGTCATTGGGGGAATTGCCGCGCTACTCGCCCTAGTCGGCATCTCGGTCTTCATCTGTATGCGCCGCCGCCGTCGCCAGAGCGTTCACATCCGAGTCATCGGAGAGAAGCCTCGTAGGGACAAGAAACTCCCAAGGTTGTCCATCCTTGGAAGCGAACTTGGTCCTCCTTCAGCAGCGACAAACCGCAGCCCGAGTCACTACTCGAAATCTCCTATGGGGATCACTCCCACCGACGTCGAAGCGCAAGACCACGCCATCAACATCTCCCAACACTCACCCATCCCCCTTCTCAATATACCCGAATCTGCCAACTCCTCGAGAGTCTTTCACGAGAAGCAAGGGTCCTCTTGGTCCCACACGGGCAGTACGGCGCTGGAATCACCAGGGGATGCCTACGTGTTCGGCGGCAAGTTCGACGTGAACATCGCCGCCGAGGGCTCTGATAGTGGCCCCAAACCACTGCCTCCTGCATCGCCAGCCGACCCGCGCCCACACTCAAAGCGCCCCGCGAAGAGGGATACCGCAGTCTTGCGCTCCCAGATCGCCGCTTTGCAGAAGGAGGTTGAGCAGTTACGAGAACAACGGAAGATCGTGGCGAATCCATACAGCGACGATGGTGACTCGGATGCACCACCACCAGAATACGATGGACCTGGCGATCTCCGTCACCAGTAGCAACCGCACGCAGCGGGTTGTAAGAGTGAGTATTTGCATGCAGCCTTTGTTCAGTTCACTTACAGTTCTTACATTCAGCGATTCTCGGCATGCGACAGCTTGGACTTTGGTGTCGGACAAGCATGGATTTTTTTCTCGATCGCTCAAGGTCTCTCCTTCACTATGTATCATACGGGCACTCAGCAGACTATGAAATCACGCACCGCTGAATAATTCTAGACGTTTTGTATTGGTCGAAGCCTCCCTGACTACCTGGCGAGCTGTGCGTGTTCCTCGTTCATGATTGATTTATGCGCTCCCTCGTTGTTAATAGGATATAACAAGGGAATCCGGTACAAACCGGTTACCCCCAAGCCTTGGCTTCCGCTCAGCCTGAGGCATCACTGCATGTGTCCCGGTCATGGCGCACTGATACCCTGGCATTGTGATACCAAGGCTGTCACAACTTGCCAGGCAGCGCATCTATCGTCGGACCCTCGAGGTGTCTTTGACCACTAGAGTTATTTTCGTGGCTTCACGATCATCCAGCCTCCATGTTATGAATATTTGCCTCTGGCGATATAGGTTCCATCCACAAAGCGACAGCGAGCGAAGGGGTGGGTCCATCACACACTACCGTTCGATTATTCTGATGAGCCACGATTCGCAGGGTTATCGCACCACCCGTGACCGCGAGGACTCGATGCTCGACGCGGCGGACTAATTAAAGAGCAGGATAGAATCGTAAGTACCCATGTAGTTGTCAAGCTCCATCGCGCAGTTTTTAACTCACTAGCTTCTTGATCAGTTGAGCTATGAAGCGTTAGAGGCCTCGATGCTGAAGTGGAGACTAGCTCGAATCTGTGGAATGGGGCGAAGGCGCATCGCTTTCACTCTCCAAAAGCCGTCAAAGTTTGTCGTTACATTGCAATACATTACGACCTTCACTGACCTTCACCGCATACTACCGTACAGCCTCACAGGCATTTAGCTCTATCTCCACCTTATTGGCTCTGCAAAACTCGCCAACAACGGAGCCGACCAATGTGTCGAACAAAAGCAGGGTTCCCCGCATGTCCTTGGCCTAGGAGACGGCGACATAGTCCTACAGTACTTGTTCCCCCTTGCGTCCGATTGGACTTCAAGCTGCTGCTTATTGAACACGATCTCTGCGGTGGCGCACCCGCGGGCGTCGTCGCACAATGGCCCCCTTCTGCTATTGAGATAAGCGACCTCGTGTCCCCCTTCTAGGGTTCTCGATGGATCGTGGCACTTGAGGGCACTCAGCAGACACCTTCCAAGCGCCGTCCCACCGACACTAGACGGCCTAGAACTATTTGTAGATGCCGCGCCCGCTCTCGTGCCATAACCCCAGCCCACTCGCGATCGTGGTCAGGACCAATGAGTCCGCGGCGTGCCAAACTAGGATCTGGCCAAGGCCGAAGACGAGGGCGCAGCCGTTAGTCCCAAGGTTCCTCGGCTCTATCGCGGAGTCCCTTCTTTATGACGCTGGAGCCACTCGCAGTCCTTCAGTTCAAGCTGCGGCCTGATCGGCCGCGTCTTCGATGTCTCCGCTTTCAGCGATCGCTCGCTGTTCTTGAGATACCATATCCCGCTCTGGCGAGCCTGCAACTCCAGTCGCCTTGGTCCCCGGTTCCTGACGTTTCCTTCGTCAGTATTCCCTCGCACGGTGCGTACAATAACAATGCAACGATGAGAATGCAGCCTTACTATCTTCTCGCATCCCCAAGGAACCTCAGAAGGCTAGGAACGTCCTACCTGCGAGGTGTCGCGCCCCACTGGCCTCGTGGACGCGTTTGACAGGCCCGTTGTTGGACAAGGCCGTACCGCCATGGGCATTTGTATTTCCTATCCCCCACATGCGCAACTAGCCCCCGCCATCCTCTGGGGCGCGCCGCCATGTCTCCCCAGCTTCTTCGAAGGATTTCTGACGGTAGCGGCCCCTGCCACTCATGAAAGCTCTTCACCTGGAGCTACGCCGCGCCCGCGACTGTCAGCCTAGTCCTCGAGGTTCTAAGCGTCAGATCCGTCTCGGAGAAGTCTTATGGCAGGTGTGGCCACTGTTCACGTTAGCTGCGGCATCGCAGAAGGTGTCTGCGCGCTCTACCTCCGCCAACGCACTCCAGTCTTGCCGATCTGGCGTTCGACGCACTCCTACTTTGCAAAGGGAATCAAACACTGCGAATACAATCGGCAGAGCGGCACCTATACTCGCCCGCTTTCAAATCGGCGTCCTCCGTTACTGACAGCGAAGTTCGAACACCGATTTCTAACCTTCTCTCGCAAGAGGAGGAGCTGTGCCCATGCGGGGTACCCGGTGACCGGTGACCGGTGACCAACCGCAGCGACGAATCCTCGGCTAGACGCGAAGGCCCAGACGGCAGAGCAGACGAAAACGTCACCGATGACCTGCTCTCGTCGTCCCCCGCGTCCAAAAGACCCCATGGGCTGGCCTAGTGTCTCGGGATGTGTCGTTTCGGTGACGGGGCGGGGTCAGCTGGTCGTCGGGTTCGCAGACTCGGATTCACTAATACTGTACGAACGTGCTCGCGTCCAGAGCGGGGTGGCCGAATGCGGGGACGGGCATGCACTTGGTTCCAAGCCTGGTGTGCATTGCCAGATAAGCGGGGAAGCAGCTGGAATTCTGGGCTGGTGGGGTAAAATAGCGTCCATTCCCGGCACAGTTTGTAATCGACATATAATGATATTGTATGGGGTATACCGTATGGAGACGAGAGGCTCATGAACGCGACTTCGCCAAAGCCAGTGTCATCATTAGACGTTAAAACACTGTTGATCAGGGACCGTCCCATTCTAATATTGTGAGGTATGGAGCCAAAGTCTAGAGAAGGTCAGGCGACCACAAGAGGGTTCTCAGAACGACCACTAGCCTGAAATCGCGAACGCAAACATGTGTGTAAATTGATAAATTGCGAGTAAGTGGGGGGGGGGGGGGGTGACGCCGTGTATTCGTACAGAAGAAGCACAGAGAAATTGCGTGAGATGAGATGAGACGAGACGAGACATTGTGTAATCACAACCAGCAAGATAAATCGTAAGGAAGAGACGAGCTTGTGAGTGTATATACGTGTGCGGGGAATGCATGTGTGGCCAAATCAGCGAGATAAGGGAGTGGAGGAGCGGCAGCGGCCCATACGCCGTATTGCCGCTGCCGATATCGTACAATTCGCAGAGTGGGAAGAGCGGCAAGGCACGAGAAGGGTGAGATCGAAGCAGACGAAAAATATCGAATGGGGTGGACAGATGGGGGATAGAGGATGATGGGTGTGCGGGGACAATGCGGCGAGGACGTGAGACAGGGTGCGATTGCGAGGAATTCGGGTTCTATGTGTGAGAGATGATACGAGACGCGGCAACCAAAGTCCTTCGGCGTATGTATGCCAGCGCCGGCGATCGGAAGAGAAGCTGATGTGTTGCATGGGACGACGATGGCGAGAGACAATGCAAGGGACCAAAGGCCTTGCGAACGGTATCAACCGTTCGTTTTCAGGGACAGGTGGAGGGAGACATCGAAGAGCAGCCGGTAGGCGTACAACAGGATTCCAGAGAGTCCAGGGAGGCATAGGGATAGGAATAGATAGAGCACTAGTACTCGGCGCGCGAGAGTGACCGACGACAGTCGGCTGTCGTTGACGACGACCAAATGACTTGCGAGGGCATCGCAGATTATCCGCGTTCCACACCACTCCTACGAGTGTTTATCGCAGTCGCCATAGTCGTCATCAGGGCCAGACAGGTGTGCAGAAGGGAGGTGCATAGACAAAGCGGGGCGGCAGTATGCCACAACGAGCAGAGCAGCGACCGTTCCCAGCGTCGACGTCGAACAACCGAGCGCCGTCGCCGTCAGCTGACCCATCGAGGTCGCGCGTAGGCGGCGTTTGGGCACGGCGCATGGCCCGATCTACCGCATGTGCGCTGCAAAAGAAGGGGCCGTCAGCGTCGGCGAACAGTAAAACGACGGGGAAGACGTAAAAGGAAGCCCCGCGTAGGCGACACGGCACGGATCCTGCGCTCGCCTCTCGTATATCCACCCCTGCCGTTCCAACGATGCGTCCCCCGAACCCCCTCTCTATCCCACATTGACAGCGCTCGCGGCTCTCCTCGTCATTGTCGTTCCAATGTTTGCGCGTGCGCACGACAGAAATCTAAGTCGAACTACAGCAAAGTCTACTCACCTCCAACCATCCCCGCGTCCGGCAGCCCTCCAAAGCTAAACCCCGGGAACCCATACCCCGCCCCGATCCCAAATCCCACCTTCTTCGCCGCTGGCGTCTCCATCGTCCCCGCCCCTGCCCTCGGCGTACCCGCAGCATTTCCATTCGCCGATGTGGACGGCGCGGACGACGCGCTGGCGGCCGGGGGGGAGCTCTGCGCGAAGCACCATTGCCTCAGGAGCGCCGCGTACGTCGGGTCGCTCGTGTCCACGCGCTGCTGCCCCTGCCCGTTCAACCCGAGCTCGCGCACCGCGTTCGTCAGCGACGCCACCGCGGCCATCTTCTCTGCGTCCGGGGGAGAGTAGGATGGGGGCGAGGCGACCTCAAGACCGAGCGCGGACCCCGACCCCTCGCGAGCGGGGCTGCCTGGCCGCAGCGGGCTCGCGGTCCCGCTCGACGTGGGGCTGCCCTCTTTCGAGTGCGGGGGGCTGAGGAGCTGCGGGCGCGCGTAGCCCATGCTGCTCCCGCCGTCGAAGCCGAATCCGTACGACTGCGCCTGTGAGGCGAGCGACTTCGTAGAGGGTCCAGGTATCGATGATAGAGGGGAGAGGGCCGGCGGCGAGGTGGCGGTGGGCGACGGCGCGCGATATGCTGAAGATAATGAATCGCTCGTAGTCGAGGGGGTGGCGGGGCGCGCTCGAAGGGACGTCGGCCGGTACGTGAGTGGCGGTCGCGTGGGTGGAGACGGGCTCCTCTTCTCCTCCTTCGCAGGCTGGCTGGGCTGCTCCTCCTTCGGTTCGTCCGCATTAAGGCTGGCATCCACAGGCAGGCTCGCGCTGCGAAGGCGCACAGTCCCTGGGGGAGTGGTAGGCGGTGTGACCATGGACGAGGACGCTTGCGTGGACGGCGCGACGTAGTTGCTGAAGCTGAGCTTCCTCGAGAGATACGCGGCCGTTGGAGAGCCGAGGCCCTTCTCGCTCATTTTCTCCCGCTCGCTCTGGTCGCGGCCGAGCGTAGGGAGCGGGTGCGAAATGCTCCGCGTCAGTTGTGGCGGGGCGGGCGCAAGCTGCCTCGTCGGAGGCGCATATGGTGAGACGGAGCCGGTGGTCGGCGTCGTCCTGAGTGTGCTGGGAGCACTGAAAGTCCGTTGCTGGGAGTGCGCGACTCCGATAGCGGGAGAGGGTAATGGGGAAGCCGCTACCCGACGGAAGCCAGTCCGGTAGTTCGCGCCGTCGTTGTTGTCCCACCACTCTCCGCCGGCGCCGGGGTTATACCGCACTACCAGAAAGAGGGTCCGCTCGGAGAGCTTGGTCTCATAGTCTTCTAGGCGGATGGTAAAGCTGTGTCGGGGCGATCAGCCGTATGTCTTTAGATGGGTGACCGACGATCTGTACATACCTGAAGCGATCCCATGCTGGTCCCGAGCCCTCCTTGTGATCGTCCTCCGCCGGCTGCCCGGTCGCGATGTTTCCGGCGACGTCGCCCAGCGTCCGCGGACGGGGAAATGGAGGGGGGAGGCCAGGCAAGCTAACTACGTGCTTACACATAACCTCGCTCGTCGTTTGCCACTCATCCAGCGTGAATCGCACCGCTACGACCTTCTCGAACGCGATGTTCCGCACCAAAACCGTGCCCCTGAGCGTCGGCGGTCGGGTCCTCGGAAGCGCAAGCGTCTCGAGGAAGACATTGGCGTACGGCGACGGATTCGGTTTGGGAACGGCACTCGAGCGTTCGACGCTGCTATCAATTTCGTGGAGGAGCGTCGCCGAGGCGGTCGAGGCGATGGGGCTCGTGGAGAGGACGGGGAAGGGATATGAGCTGCTCTCGGCCTCGGTTTCGGTCTCGGTCTCCTCGCCTGGAGGCTTCGATAAGGACGCCGGTTTGCCAGTGCGGTTGAAAACGCGGATGGTTTCCAGGCCAGAGTCCTTCTCAGCGAAATGCACGTTCTTGCCAAGACTGGGCGTGGCGGGCGCAGACTGGGCACGGACGTGCTTGATGGGGAGATCCGAAATGTTCGGTGATGATGATGACGACTTGAGGGAGGACTTGAGAGGCTTGCCATTAGAAAGGATGACCGGCGACGAGGGAGTGCGGGGGAGGGACGTGGACGAGAGCTTGGAGGAGCGCCTCGAGGACGCAAGTGACAAAAGGGGAGAAGAGCGTGGCGAGGGGGAGGACGGGGAGGTGGTAGGGAAGGGTACGGCGGAGGGGATTTCGATCCGAGGAGGAGGATCTACGGGAGGGGAAAACTTGCCGGAGTCGATGGAGAGGCGAAGGGAGTTGAGGGGAGTGTACGCGGCAGGATAGGATGTGTATGAGGGGCGGTCATCGTCGTGAGCGTCGTCGTCGTCGTTATCGTTAATGTGGAAGACGGGCTTCTTGTTGAGACGGGGGAGTTGACCGAGGCCAGCAAAGGCACCGGGGCCACGCTCGTCAGAGAAGTTGGAGGAGGAGCGGGTGCGACGGTGAGGAATGGCGGGGCGCGTCGCGGTCGCGGTGGGGGCGGGGTCGGAGGGACCTGCGTAGGGCATGGCGTTGTACGGGGACGCGAGGATGGAGGAGGAGAGGTTATATTAGAGGCACACGGAGAGGCCCCGCCAAGGGGGAGGGAGAACGGACGGGAGAAAGATGAAGAGGGGATGGACGAGCGAAGGACGAGCCCAGTGCAACGGATGCCCTGTTTTCAGTCCACGCCAAACCCTTTGTTTATCTCTTTCCCATCCCCTCCATATATGGCCACGACGTCACCCATCCTCCCCTCACAAACTTTCTCCAGCGTCGACTTGACAAACTGCCCCAACGCCTCAATTTTTCTCCCCCCACTCGACAAATTTCGTCGACGTCGTCCACGCCGACGCCGCCCTCGACGAGTGGTGGGGAGAGGACGGTGGCGCCTGGACCGATGCGGTCGCTGGTCGAGTCGGACGGACTCCACTTGGGCCAGGTCCGATCTCCTATCGTTGTTTGAGATAACGGCCAATGTCGCCATCCCCTCCCAATCCTCCCCGCCCAACGGACTCTGAGAGTTGTCCCCAATTTTCCCTGCTTCTTCTCTTCCCACCCCCACGCCCGTTTCAGACAGCCTGAATCCATTTCATTCCCCGCCACCTCCAGCCGCCCCCAGCGGTTGTCTCGACTCTCTACAGCCTGGCCCGACGGGCGCGCGTCTTCCTCCGTATTCCACCACATCACAACTCATCAGCAGTCCCTGATTCCTTCGTACCACTTCCTCGGTTCCCTTTTCCTCTCCCAACGCACCACACCCGCTATGCCATTTCTGGGTACCGCATCCCATCTCTCTCTCACCATCGTTCCATGGCCCCGGCATGGTTTCTGGCCCAGCGGTCCAATTGCGCCTTGCCTCGAGGTTCCCCGCGTTCTGTACGATTCCCATACCCATCACCGACGTCGTCGTCCTCGACTCAGTCGGTGTCTTGTACATATCCTTTCCCGTATCTGCACGATTGTGGCACCATCTGACTGCTTTCCATCGTGCGGCGGCAAATAGGAAAAGCAAGTCATCATTTTGACATATGAGCGGATCGGGCTTTTCGATCTCTATTAGTGCGCTTCCGACGGTCTATGGGCGCCTAAGCGAGATTGACTGAATGTCGATCGAGATTATCCAGCGTCTGCATGTCCATTCTCGGCACACCGCCCGCTGTTCCAGTGCTTTTCCATTTGGAGCGCAGTCGTGAAACTTACGTAAGCCATTGCACGGGGCGCCTCTCTCTCGCCGCGCACTCCCGCCCCCTGCTACGCACGCCCCGACGCTTCTGCCGCGCTACGCTCATCTTCCTGGTATCTACACTCAAATATACTGTATCTTCTCTTGGCGTCCCGTCAGCTGTCATCGAGGGAATCTGATTCCTCTTATCAACCTTTCGTCTTCTTTTGAACGTCCAACGTTCGTCTAACACCACTTTCAACCCCCGCCATATCAACGTCCTATGCTCGATTACGCTCGAAAGCTATCCTTGCTTCTTGCATATCGAAGAAAGGATGCGGCGCGCAACGGCACCCCTTCTTCTCCGAGCCCCGTCTAGTAATTGGTTGTCTAATTTCAAGGTCGGGACCCTCAGCGGAAGGGTAAGCATCCATTCTCCCGTCTCCATTCCTATCTTCCCATTGTCCTTCTCGTGCAGTAATGCCCCGCCGCCGCATTTCGAATCAGATTCGAGATCACCTCGTCTAGGGCACCCTGTGCTCGCATCATCCGTCGAAGGACTACTCCCTGACGTATCCACACGGCCTCGAGTTGACACCCAACAGCGGATATCCACCCGCGGCCCAGCTTCGACGCGGAAGGCGCGCATATAGTCCACCCCACCCCACTTCCTCAAAGTGACCCTTGGGGCGGGGGCTGATTATCGCCGCGAATCGTCAATCGGTCCACTTCTGAAGGTGCTTCGCAGACGCCTGTACAGCGGACAACGTACGCGTTATACAACGAAGCCCGCCCTGCGCACCACCGCCACGCAGAGAAGTTCTGACCTGGAATCTCGCCAGCGCACGCTCTGTTCGCTGTCCCGCGGTTGTGCGCGTGAGATCGGACGCACCTTGCGTTACCTTATAGTGGTTGGCGACGTCGCAGCTGCCAATCTGGGCGCGCGACGTAGGAGGAACGCGTTCGACTATTGCTAATCCGAGTTCGAGTCTAGAACCTCAACGCCCGGGGTTTGCACCCCGCGCGCTCCGTCGATGGGTTCTCGTCCGGAGTTGGGCCACAGACACCAGCGGGGGAGGCGTGAAGGAGGACGAGGAATGAGTGAGTGGACACTGGATAGCTGCGAACGGCACGCGCAGTCAGCCAAGCCGCAGACGCAGGTGCGTGTGCTGTTTCTGGTCTCTCGTTTGCGACTCCCGTGGCTTCCGCTTCCCATGATCAGGGCTGCCCTTCACCGACTCCGGTCCTGCTAACACGCTCTGGGAATCCCCTATAGATTCATCAGCCCTTTGCAGTCCGTAAGGATGTGATATGGACGTGCTTTGGGGACTTTACGTACGGATTTGCCATGGTCCTGTGCACCTGATGAACGCGTCGCGATGCGGCTACCCATGGGACACTTGGGGTCAAGGCGAGGTGAGTACAGGCGCGTCCTATTTCTTCTGGAAGCTAGACTCGTAAGATGCGTAGCTTGGTCGTTGGATTTAGCTAGTGCTCGTGCCAACGTCCACGTCACCTGCAGCACGTTGAATACGATGCGATTGAACAATCGTCGGCTGTCGTCGGGGATACGCTCATGGTTCAGACCTCAACGCGGGGCAATTCAACGGGTGCAATGAACCCCACCCACCCGTGGGCACGTTTTCGTCGGCGGCTTGACTCTCAGCGTTTCGTGGCCAACGGGATCTCATCGGCCCTCGAGAACAGTGGAGCTAGTCGCATTCGCACATATATTCATCATCACATTGGCGTTCTTCTACGGTGGAGCAGTGCTTACCTGAAGTCTCTAGCTCAGTAGTTCGTGCGTGAGCGAGCGCGAACTTGGCAGCGCCGTTGGATGTTGATCGCGCGTTCATTGTCGAATGTTCATTCCCGTCTCCCAGATCTGTCGTCTGACCTCCCGCTGACTTCTGTTGTTCCCGCGTTCTAGTGGCCGGCGGTTCCTATGCGCCACGACGCCTCCCCATTATTCCCTTACATCGTCCCTTGTCCTCCCAGCCTTGTGGCCAGCGCGATCGCCAAGGGTCTCGAGCCAATGGGCAAGCGAACAATGATATGGTGAACCCCCTTCCAGTGTTGTTACTTAACGTAACAACCCCCAACGCTTCGCAAACCGTTCCTCACGCACACATCTCTGGGGCAGCTCACTGGTCAGACGAGCCCGAGGTGGCGAGATCTCGACCCGCCATGACACGATCTTAGAAGCCAGAAGTACAGCAACACCCCGCGTGGCAGGCGCAGGTGCCCATTCGGCTCTCGCGCGTTTGGCACCTGAGCGCGGCTGACGATATACACACCGGTCGTCCATGCCACGGTCAGGGTTCACGTTTGATGCCCAGGCACCTCCGCTTTCATTTACGCCCTTCTTGGGCTCCGGTTCTTGTCCAACAGACCAGGCCATCAATGCAACACGACCTACCGACCCCCAACCTTCGTACGTACTCGCATTGTGCTTACCGCCGGATTAGCAACACCACGAGAACGATCGCGCGGACAAACCTCGCGCGCGCTGTGGCCAGCACGTCACCCCCTCCCCTCCCCCCATTCCCTCCGTTGACACCTCCAACCCCGCGAGCACCCCATCCGCTTACCAGTTTGCCCCCCCGGTTCCCAGAATTTGGCCCGCCTACCCTATCCCCCAGGCGCACGAGAACAAGGAGCCACGCTTCCACCCAAACGTGCCCAATCGCCAGCCCTACGCGCGGACGCGGAGGGGTCACGTCGCCATCCGGGCGGTACATCACCCGTCCGCTGACCGATCCGTCTAAGCCTCCGGCGCTCCGACGCGCCTCGAGGTGGTTTGGGCTAACGGTGGGAGGGCGAGAAGGACTTGTGTCCCTCCGCGTTCGGCCTTTGGGTGCAGGGTCCTCCTTACGCCCTCGATCCCAGGCAGCCGGCGGACCTGGATATCGGATTCTGCGGTTCTGAGGTACCGCGAGTGAGGCCGGTGTCCGAAGCAGTATCCATGCGCTTCGCCTTCCGCGTTCTTCGTTGCTCGGCTGCCGTACACGCGCGCCGGAGGATCAGAGACAGACGGTGAGAGGAAGACGGATGCATTGACGGAGGACACATTCCGCTCCGAGCTTCTCAAGCGCCATCCCGGCGTGAGTTGTAACTTATGAGCTGACAGTCGATCTTCCGGTGAGTGAACTCCCGAATATCAGTGTATCTTTCTGTGGCCTGACATTGTTCCTGTCCCACCGGTTAGCAGGCATGTTATGTTCTGGTAGAAACGTGGGCTGGCCAGGGTCTGATTGACTCCGATTCCGGAGAGAGACGCGAGGGCTGCGGAAGAACTACGTGCGGAGCGCCCGCCAGCCCGGATGACGGCACGTCTGTCGTGGCGTTTCTCCGCTTCGCAAGGGCGATTGGCCACACTCACGTAAGGACACCCACGCGAAGTAACACCACCCGCGGACGAAGCAGCATACGACCTCCCTATCGCGCCATCTCGCTCCTGACGCGAATAGCGATCAGGCTATCGTGCCCAAGGGTGCATCGCGCGTTGGTGGACTGTTGGACGTGGAACGCCAAGAACGGGGTACTCGCTGCAATGGTCCACGGCCTCCCACTTTACTTACGCCCTTATCGCCGCACCCGTCCGCGTTCCCCTCCTCCTTGTGAAACCTGTCAATGCCTTGGACGAGACGTGTAGCCTAGCCCCTTGCCCAGGCAACATCAATGACGCCCCCGGCTTTCTCGCTCCCGTCAGTCGCTTCTGATCTGGACGAGTCCTGTGCACCAGTGGTACGAGCTTGTTTGGCACGCTACGTGATGGCAACAAGAATATTAATCTCTGTCCTTCTCTGCCTCCAGGCAGTCTCCATCTTCTACAACAAACAACGATGTACACATTCTGATCTCGCCGCTGGGATTGTGCCCAGGACCTCGCACGTTTATCATTTCCTCTTCAGGACTCGTCCACAAACGACCCATATTTGCGCATGGGAGCAAAAACAGACAAACCGCCATCGCACTCCGGTGACGCCGCAAGAATGCAGCGCTGCGGCGGCGCGCGGCGCACCCTGGGCATCTCGATTCTGTACATAGGTGATCGCGACGCCGCCTTCACAAGCTCGCGAGATGGGCGCTCCGATGCGTTAGGGCTCGCGCAAGCTTGAAGCACTGCGGCGGGCGACGACGACGGCAACGGCGGTATTGTTTCATCGTCGCGCTCCCACGGACGCGCCCCCTTCCTTTCTGTTCTCCTTTTCGGGTCTCGTTCGCGCTCGCGCTCGATGGCAGATGCTGCCTTGGGCATGCCCGTACAGACCGGCGCGCAGCCGTCGGCGTCCGCGGCGCTGGAATTCGTGGCGCGCGATACGCTCGACGACGATGCGTCGCATCTCTGGCTAGAACGACGTGTACCTGACCGCACCCTATCACGCGCTTGCCAAGTCGTGACGTCGACGTCGCACAATGGCGCGGACGTTCTTCACAGCGCTGTTCGGCCGCAGTCCAACTGGGCTTGCCGGTGGCCCACAAACGCGCGAGATATCGGCCGACCTTCCCTTGAAGTGCTTCCAAACTCTTCTCCCCGACAGCGACGATTCGCTGCTCTCATGGACGCTTCGACCGATGGTCTCGACGTGCGGACACGAATAATTGCTTCCCTACGGTGGAGTGGGATGGACGTACAAGACGGATATGCTGGGATAACGCGCACGTTAGCCTGTCGGGTTCCTCGCTGTAACACGGCAGAAGTCGAAACGAAGGGGTTCCTGGAAGGCGCGGTCGGCAGGCTACGATGACACGGAAATCGAAGCTTACGCTCTCTTCACCAAACCCCGGCGGTGAATTTAGGTGGTTGCGATTGTTTTTCGCCTGATCGCGAAGGGTTCGTCGTTATACAGATGCCGACGTCCGTCGTGCGTGTATTCGAACTTCTCCAACGTCAGCACATTAACTATCACTGGTGGGACCAAAATGCACGCCGTAAATGGATCAATGCACGGGGATATGGCGGTACAGTGCCGTGCTCGGCTGGATATCTAAGGTGCGCTCCAGGCCAGCTCCAAAACCACACGCATCTACTCAACGCTTTCCTTGGACTGTTCCTCCAGGGTACGAATCGCGTGTCGTTGTCGCGCGCACGGCCACAGGGCCGGTCCCGAACGCCGTCGTGCCCTTATGGATCGTCCCTCTACTCGGCTCCGGGCCCCAGATCCGAGAGAAGCACGGGTGCTCGGTACTAGCCCTCCGTCGCTCCGAACTCCGTATATTTTGCAGATCATTGGTTTTGGATATAAAGGCGGCGTTCCGAGGGCTCGCTGGTCGACGTGCTCGCACCCCGCGACCTGTGTCGCCCGGTTGGTCATATTTTACGTCCTTTGGTGTTGCTTACGTTCTGGGGGGTCCGAGGAACGTTGCACAGCTACTGTACTATCCGGTATTTAAGTGGGTTTGCCATAAGCGCGCCCCGCAAGTTCGTGGTGGTTCGCGAGCACCTTGCTGTAATCGTGCTGGTGAGTGCATTACGCCGTGCGGCGAACTTTCCGGTTTTCTGACGGTAAGCGGTGTATGTTGCCCATTCGTAGAGCACAAGCGCTGACTTGTGCTGTACTCTGGCTTTGTTGGACAGACGTGCCAATGTTTGGAACGTGTTGTTCTGGGACGCGCCACCGTCGCGGGATCGGGACGGATACCGAATAGAACATGCGGGTGCCACGACGACGAACACGAAACCCACGCGCTTTGCCGTCTGGTGAATTGCGGGGCTGCCGACAATGCCGCGAGGCTTTATCCTCCGCGGCCACCATAGCTAGTTTGGAAGACATTCCCCAGTCCTCGAGGCGCGGGGAGCGCGACGATCCCATACAAGTTGCAGCTCACATTTGTCAGTCAAAAGTTCACCTCGAGTTCGTCGGTATGATCGACACGGCCGCTCAATTATCTGCCGTTGTAGGCCCTTATCTCTACGTCACAGCGAGTCGGCAGCTATCTTTCAGAGCAAATTGCTCATTGTGGCCCTTGCGTACAGCTCACGCAATTTGCGCGCTACGTCGCACGCGGTGACGGCGTTGACGGTCATCGCACCGAGTACCGATGCTTCTACAATACTAGGACTGCGATTAGGCACCCGAGGCTATCAGGACATGAGAAAGAGGAGGGCGACGATCCCTCAGTATGGTATGTCGCTTTAATATCTTGTTAGTCTCTTCTCTGTTTCGTGTCACTCGCCGGGTGCGAAGATTGGCTTAATCTAGAACGGTTAGCAACGTGCGTTGAACCAGAACAGGTCTCGGCGTTGATACTGAACGTCCTCGCGCATACGTCTCCATCGTTCTTCACGCCGGGCGCGAGTGGGGACGGGCGGTGTGCAGTCGATGCATATTACGCCAATTGGCAACATCGTTGATAACTGATGATGAGCACCCCAGATCGGCTCAGCGGGACGGCTTTCGGGATGTGCGACGCGGTGAGCACATCACCGCAGGTAGTCACCAAGCGACGACTCGACGAATATGGTTCAACGCGGCCAACACTCTCCCCGCCGATCGCCCAAAAAGGCAACGGTCCGCTCGCCCGCCCGCCCATCCGCTTCCATCTCCTTCGCCATCAGCCGACAACGCGATAGAACCCCGCCCACCATGCACTCCGAAAAATGCAGCGACCCTGGGCATCGGCAACGGCCAGTCGTTCCCTATAGACATTCGGTAGATTCCTAGGGGTAGAAATCTTCACCGAACGACTTTCAAGAACAAACAGTCGGCACTCCGGTTGGCTGCCCCGTTCCTTGAGGAGATAAGCAGCGGCACCGAAGTGTCGTTCCCGCATGAACCTTCACACTGCCCATCAGCATCTGTCGGTGAGGTCAGGATATTCCGCCGTTTCCATCGCTGAGTTCGTTGGTCGGCATAAGGCTCCTCCATCCCGGGTCCGAGTCCAGCGCTCAGCTGCACTAGGCATCTGAGTCCCCAATCACTCAGCGTTTCGTGGCTCAACAGTCGAAAGTGCGGCAAGTACGCTCGCTCCATGCGGAGAATGCCCCGCTAAAGACTATCTCCAACACAGGTTTTTGCCGTGTCGCCTTATGCCGAACGCTAAGGTCGGGGTTCCACGCTGGTGCGGGCTTGGGCGATCCTTCCATTTTCTGCACCCTTCTCTCATGATGGCGTTCACCTCCGATAGCCGTATAATGTCAATTATACGGCGATCGTTTACTCATCTATGCAACCTATCCATTCAAGCTTCATGTACTAGTCACAGGAAACGGTGTTCCAAATTCCGATACCTCGAACTTCCCCCGTTCCAGGGTTCGAAGACAGACTCGGGTTCTCGAGCAAAGGCCGTACTGCAAACGTCTCGTAGATGCCACGGTTGGGGCAGAGTTCTAGTGCTTGCGAAGGGAATTCCCGGCGAAGTGTTTCACCGTGAGTTTCTGGTCCATCGATGAGGCTGCCGGTCCCGTTTTGTTAACCACTGATCTCGTCAGCAAAGCCAGATACAACTTCGGATACACGATTGCTGTTCGCCGAAATGAAACCCTGAGACATTGTGCCTTGTTCTAAAATTATTCTGCCGTCTACTCGCGCCCCAATCCCTGGATAGGCCCAATAACGCTATCGAAGGGGGCGGGGCGCTCCTCCCATCCTCTAGAGTCTAGCAGGCCGACAAGCTCTATAACCCTTTCGCAAACCGGTCGAGCCAATGTTTCGTCACAAATTCCTGTTCAAAAATCGGGAAAGTCGGTCCACGGGCCCTCCGATAATGAAACAACACGCACTTCGTCCCAAGTCGCCTTGGTGCTTGGCCGCTCAACAGATTCCTCGTAGTATTTCCTCAGCCTAGCAAAGCGTGGGGATGCCCACTGCGTCTTCACGTTCTCCACGTCGTTGAGCTTCACCCAGTATCCGACCTCCGTCTTGATGATGATTGGCATCCACAGGAGGAACGGCAGCAGCGCCGCGTCCGCGACGGACCACTCCCCGACCGCGTAACCCTCGTCGGGAAGGAGCGCCTGGAGGCTCTCTAGGAGGTCGAGGTACGCCGTCCCATCGTCCTTGTTCAGCAGCCACGTCCCAATGTCGTTGGGCATTTGCAGGTTAAGGATGTTCATGAAGACTCGCGCTTTTGAGCGTTTCACGGGGTCCTTGGGGAGGAGGCCTGCGTCCGGGAAGAGGTCCGTGAGGAACTCGAGGATGACGAGGGACTCGATGATCACTTCGGATCCGGGAGTGAGTTTCCCAGCCGGGAAGCTCTCCACACCACCGTGTACCAACGACGGCACCTAGGTCGAAGGTGAGTCCAGGCTCTCGCCTAAGGCGTAAGGGACCATTGTCGTAACTCACCTTGCCCGCGGGGTAGATATTTTTGACATAGTCCTCTGGACGTTGATCCAAGGGGAAGGACACGAAGTCGTACTTGGCCCGCGCCTCTTCAAGGGCGATTCGAACCTAACAAGGATGTCATCAAGGGAACGTCGTCATGAAAGCCTCAGTTTACCCTACCCTGAGAGGATACGGCGAAGCCTACACAGTAATGTGAGTCCTCACTGCTCAATGCGATCTAGGTGATACGCACCGGAGCACTGAAGAGCACAAGACCGCGTTCTAGATCGGATACCATGGGTCACGGTGGATCTCAGCTTTGGTGTCGCTCGACGACTGCATCCCGTTTGACCCTTGGGCCTTTTATGTTGCCGGGATGCGAGCAGTCCCCGATCGCATGGCTTGCGCCGACAGCGTAGACTGACGGCAGGCTCGGAGGCAAGCTCCCCATATCACCTCTTCGAACACGGTGCCGAAGAGCTCTGGTTCCCAATGCGGCCGATATTGGTCTATCACCATTGCTGACCTTCCTTCCCAGCATGCTATACGCCAAATGCGGATCAAGCTAAGCTTTGACTCAGGGCGAATAGCGACCACGTTGCGCAATCCCATCAGATAGACCACCGGGTTTATGTGTCCCAGCGGTATAGTTAGCGGGGTCCGACTCATACCCGACGTGCAGACAGCCCGAGGGTATCCCTGCCATACATATGCGAGTGGGTCGGTTGGACCGTAGGCGGTGCGGTGCGGCTGCGAGTGGACGTTACTCGGAGAATGAGACGAAGTTCCTTGGCATGTATCGCACTCGCGGCGCCGGTGATTAAATGGCAGACATAGCCTTTCTTCATTAGATTCACCCGAGCCATAGGTCGCTTCCCAACTGGTATTTGACACCTCCAGGCAGATATGTAAGATGACCTATCTCCGGGGATGGAGGAAGGTGACATAATGACCGGTACATAGGTACTGTACCATGCAAAACGTAAGAGCAGTAAGGTATAACGTGTGGCAAAATGGACGTTCAGGGGCTTGAACCCTGGACCTCACGCAATCCGATTGCAAAGCGTGCGCGCTACCACTGTGCCAAACGCCCTTACATAGATGTATCCAAATGCACATTGCAAGGGTAACTTGCATCGGTGGCGGGGAGCATGCGGGCCGAAGGAGGGCCGTCGCTGTAACTTCGCAAGCGAGGGTCGATGCTGGTCTTGACTTTCATTCGCTACGACGATGTGTCGCTGGTCATCTGCTCAATATCTCCCGTCTCCCCACGCTTCCAGGACGTGTGCATGGGCTCTCTATCGCTCACATGTTGACGATGCCGTGTTGAACTACTGTCTTCCAAGTTCACATGATGTCCGCTTCCTCAAGACCAGCTGGGCTTGTGGCTGATGCGGCCAGTAGGCGGGTGTATTCGTCCTTTCGCCTGTCCCGTCGCGCTCCTAATTACGTGAGTACTACGCGCATCGGCGAGCTATAAGAACGGACTGATTCGGTTAGTAGCCAGTGCTAAACCGACACTTCGACTTCCTAAAATACCCTAAGGATGGCCAGCACGCACTTTGCACTCCTTTTGTTCTTGGCCTCGTACGTCTCCGCTTGGAAGACGTTCGTTGTACCTCACACGGACGGACAAGATGACACCCCGGCTTTGACGGCGGCGCTCGCATCGGGAAACTACTCGACCAATGCGACTATCCTGTTTGCGAAGGGCACCAAGTACAACATTTTCACGCCCATCAAGTTCCCCACACTCACCAATGTGGAGGTCGCAATCGAGGGGAACCTCAGTTATCCAGATAGTATACCCACGATACAAGGTGAGTGTCTTGCAATGGCACTCTAAGCCACCGGGTTCGTTGTCCTAATCCCTCGTGCACGCCAGACATCGTTGCGGCTTCGGTAAGCGAGGCCATCTTTTCTTGGTACCATCTCTGATAACAGGACGCGGGTACCCAGGGATTTCCCGGTTCTTGGTACGTTTCTTTGGAGCGTCCGTGGCAAATGCGACCTTTCAAGTTCACTTTCTCGGGCAGGTTCACTTTTACAGGTGGGAGCAACGTAACCTTGCGCGGTTCTACCGATCCGGAATGGGGTTGGGTGGATGGGCATGGTCAAGCGGTACGGATGTGAATAGCTTCAAATGACGTCCCCAATCATTGACGTGATCTAACACAGTGGTGGGACGCTGGCGAGCAGACCAACCGGCCCCATGGCTGGGCATTCAGCAGAATCACCAACGGGGTTATTCGTGACCTGAAGCTCTGGAAGGTATGACACATACTTGGCCGCTGGTCTGCAGCCGATCCGGGACCTACTGGCTCACTCCCTTCCTGTAGCCGATTGGGTGGAATTTCGCTACAAGTGGTTCAAGCAATATCCACATTTTCAATAATAGGATCCTTGCCGCCTCGGATACGGGTGTAAGTGACTTTATGTGTTTTGCCTTAACTCTGCTGCTAATCTTCGAAACAGTCATTCCCGTTTAATACGTGAGCTGCTAGCAAGGTATCGCGATACTGCTGACGATCTTGACTCATCCCCCTTTCCATGGACAGCGATGGTACGCTTCTCACGGCTTTCAACTTTTGTAGCCTGACTCAATTTTCGCCGACCTCTAGGATTCTCCGCTGGGGGCACCGACATGCTGTTCGAGAACAACTACGTGCAGAACGGCGACGACTGCTTGACGGTTGGAAGCGGCGCGAAGAACATCCACTTTAGGAACAGCGTTTGCGAAGGTGGCCATGGCCTATCTATCGGCTCCCTGGGAAAGGGCGGTTCCGTTG
Source organism: Ganoderma multipileum BCRC 37180 (assembly GCA_000338015.2). Classification (NCBI taxonomy): domain Eukaryota; kingdom Fungi; phylum Basidiomycota; class Agaricomycetes; order Polyporales; family Polyporaceae; genus Ganoderma; species Ganoderma multipileum. The sequence continues at coordinate 25,636 of BACB01004981.1, read as the reverse complement.
CGGACGTTCAGAACGTTTTGTGCGTTGTTTCGCCGATACCTTGGAACGGGCTTGCTAACGAAAATGCGGATCGCGGCGACCAGAATCGAGAACGTCACGATGGTAGGTTGGCGGGCACCTGGGGTTTCGGTACTGCGGGTTGATGTATGCCGATCCAGAAAAACAGCCTGTATGGTGCGAGGTTCAAGAGCTGGACTGGCGGTAACGGTCTTGCACGAAAGTGAGTAACACCATGCGAAAATAGGTCGACCTACAGGCTTACCACGTTTATCGCGCAGCATTACCTGGAAGGACATCGTGTTTGACAATGTCATATTCCCGGTGCGTCCGCCGTGTGTTACAATTCGACATCCAGCGACTGATGAATGCACAATCTGTAGATCTACGTCACACAGAAGTGGGTTCAATGCTACCTCCCAAGCTGTCATTCTCACTGACATTGCCACGCTGCCAGCTATTGGGATCAGGAGGTACGTTGCACGGCTATGGCTCGGGTGGGATCTTGCTGAGCCAGTATCCCATCCTCCAGACCGGTCCTCTGCCGAACAACACGGGCACGAACAACACGCACATCCAGGACTTCCTGTTCGAGAACTTCATCGGTACCATCAACGAGCAAGTATCGGCCTCCCGACTTCGTTGTTTGGCCTAGCGTAATCGCTTACCACGACTACTCGCAGCAAACCTGGCTATGTGGAAGGCTCCTGCGTGACAGACCCATGCTGGTGCGTCTTCATCGTGCCGCAGACACCTTCCTTTCGCCCCTAATGCGAATTCTGCCGATATGTCCCCAGGTACTACGTCCCCGGCGCCACTGGCAAGGAAGTCATCATTTTCGACCTCTACCCCGATACCGGTAAGTCCTTCATATCTTACCGCCAGAGATCGGTTGCATTTCGCGGTGGGCAGGCCGATCTCATGTCAAGGATTCGCCGCAGCTACGAACATCGTGGCGAAGCACATCGTCGCTAAGACAGAGACTCAGTCTCCAGTTCGTGTTATGTGCAATTCCTCCACGGTATGTGGTCATTCGTACCTTAAGTCGCTGTTGAGCGCCGTGCTGACGACCCGTGTCCATCAGATTTCCACAGATGTCGGGTTCAAGTGTTGGGATGGGCTTTTCATTCCCACCCAGGAGGGGCGATTGTAGTCCTTACGCTATGTATATTTGTGCACATAACTCGTTACCAAAGGCAAAACAGGGAAACAAACGAGAGTAATTTGCACTGCCAATCAAGCGTTCTTGTTCTTCGGGTCAAGGAAGGGAAAGTTTGGAACTGACGCAAAACTCTACAAGGCCGCAGTTCGATGGACATTCAGGGGATTGAACCCTGGACCTCACGCATGCGAAGCGTGCGCGCTACCACTGTGCCAAATGCCCTTGGGAGTACGGTTCAAAATAATATATATGTATATTCAAGTCACTATTCCCGTCACATCCTGGCGCTCGCGTCATCTAAGGCCGGAAATACATGCATATACCCAAGTATGAGGGAACACTGAGGCGAAAGGTGAAGCCCTCGCAACGTTCGTCTCACATGAAGAACAATCCATCTGACCTGAAAATCCTCCCATCCGAATCTCTTGTGACATCTATTTTCGCAGACACTGCGTCCTTGTGCTGCATCAGGAAGTGGCTTTCGCCTCGAAGGCGCATCCATTGGCTTCTCCGAGGCTGGGTATAATGTCTGGTCCCATGGGTAAACTATGAAGTTGAACGTCGTGAGGGGACTGCGAATTGGTCATCATCGTGGGGAGGGGACGTCGAAGGATGTGCAACTTCAAGGGGTTCGAGGGTTCGAACGGACGGGTCTATGTTGCCAGAGCGCTGGTGCGCAACTCCGCGACTCGCAAGCAGGCCGCGCGGAGACCTGTGCGAGACGGACAAAGGGAAAAGCGCTTACTTGCACAACAAAGGCCATGGTCCACGTAAAGTCCTCAAGGGAGTCCTCGACGGTCATTCTTCAACTTGTTTCGCAACGGTGCAACACCTGCGGCGTCTTCAAGTCAGTTTATAGCCAGTAATGTCAACCTGTCCGCCATACTCACCGGACCGCCACAGCGCCTCTACACCGCTCATCTGTCGCAAGCAGTATCAGCAATATGACCGTGACACACCACGTCTACCTCGCATCCTACGACAACGTCCCACAAAGCAGCCGCGACGCGCGGTACCACTGGGCCCTCCTCATTGCACCCGAAGACGCGGACACCAACAGCGTCCTCACTACCCGAATATACCACGCCACCAAGCGGGGCGACCGCTGGCACTTCGAGCACCGCAGAGTCGACTCGGCCCGCTCCCCACTGATGCTCGGGCGCGTGGAGTTCGCGTGCATTGGGGAGGAGCACCTGGGCCGCGTGGCGGACACGCTCAGCGATCCGCGTCTCATACGCCCGGACGAGCGGGGCTGGGATTGCGGGGCGTGGGTGCGGGACGCGATTGGGATCCTTGAGCGCAAGACGTGGCTGAAACCCGGGCATCGTCCTTGCATGACGGAGCATGAGCTTGATAAACTGTTCAGGTGCGCGGAGCGGTTCTCGGAGAAGGTCGCGCGAAGTCGGACAGCGTTGGGTTTCAGTGCGCCACCGCCTACGAAGAGATATCATGGGCCGTGGCGGTAGGTAACATCACAGTCCTATATACAAGTGAATATATGCTGACGAAAAGTAAAATCAGCATGTTACGCCACTTGCTGAAGCTATGAACAAACGCACCTACTTTACATTCCGCAGATAGACCACAGCATTCCTCGCGTCCAGCATACAGTCGCAACAAACCACGACAAAGGAGATACAGCGCAGGGGCTCGAATATCTCCGAACGGCCGAGTGGGGACTAGGCCGCCTCGAGCGACTTGGTCCACGCCTTGATTCGCTCCCAGCATTTGCGCACCTCCTTCGGCCACGCTCGTTCCACGGAGACGAATATGAGGAAGTCGTGGCTGAAACGTTCCGGTATCTCATCGGCTGCGTAAGAGGTGGCCGACGCGCCGAGTTGCGCCACCAGGGCGGTGATTGACGGGACGAATCGCTCGGTCTTGCCGTAGTACACCAGCGTCGGGGGCCACTGGGGGAGGGGCGGATGGAGCGCAGGAGAGAAATACGGCGTGGACAGCTGGTCGGCAGGGCGGGATCCGAGCAGGTGTTTTACATGCGGAATATGGCCCTCACTGGAATAGATGCGTTAGGTGCGGCGCTGAGTGGGGATGAGACGATGGTTGCACATACACTGAGAGATCGCACCACGGGCTGAGCAAGATGAGACCACCAGGAGAAGGTAAAGCGTTGCTTTGCAGCAGATACCGCTGCAGTGCAAGCGCGAGATGGGCCCCAGCCGAATCGCCTATCATGATGACCTTCTTGGATGGGATGTTGAGTTCGCGGACGATGTGGTAATACGCGGACAGCGCCTCGAGCAGCTGGGTCGGGAAGGGATGGACAAGCTCGCTGTCACTTGAGCTGACGAGCGAGTACTCGACGGCTATGTCGTCTCATTAATCTCGGCTACGAAGGCAGGGGAAATGGACTCACACAGGAGACATGAGCAGATTCCTTGCTATTGAACCGTGAGAACAAAAGCGAGGTGGACTCGATGAAATGCACCTCTATGAAACCGCGCGGTATCCCTGGAAACAGACGGACTGCGTCAGCATCTGGTAGGGCAACTCATAGCAGCATAGGGACTCACGAGATCCTCCCGACAAGACATCCTTCGCACTCCCGATCGCGTATCCGCCGCCGTGGAACTGGAGACCGACCAACGCCTTCCCATCACGCACTGAAGTGAACGTACCATCCAAGTCCCCGTAACGCCACCAAACCCCGTCAACAGGCTCCAGCATAACGCCAGATTCGTCGGCCAATTCTTTGAGCTCTTCGTTCAGCATGCTGTTGGGCGCTGCGGGTATTGTTACCTCAGACGTTTGCACTACGGGGAGGGCATTCGCGGGGCTTTCGAGTCCCTCTCCTCGGATGCGGCGCACGAGCCGACGTAGGTTCTTCATGACCACAGGCGGTGTTGCTTCGTTGACTAGTTCCCAAACTCCACGGTCTTCGAAGGGTGCGCAAAGCGTATATGCCGTGTGTTGTGGAGTATTGTCGTGAAAGACTCAGCTGCGATCTCGTCGTGGAGTTGGCCAGAGGGAAAAAGCACCGAGCCGTGAACGGCTCACCAGAGGCGTGATGGTCTAGCAGAAGCAAGGTAGAATAGAATTGCTGGCCGGAGCCCAGGCTAAAGGCAGACTACAGCGAGGAATAGGCGTGTCGAGACCAACGGATAGTGGGAGTCGGATGAGATTAAAGCTAAGGGTGGACATGTACGAATCGCCGGCTCTGCTCCTCCAGCCAAAGAGCAAACCAGAGTAGCGCGACCCGCGATTACACAGGCTGAGCACTAAGACATCCGGTCGCTTTCCGCCCTGTAATGGCACAGACCAGCCATCGAACTCGGCCCGAGAGCGAGTCGGCCGGCCTGCAATTTGACGAGAGGTGCGTTGGAGAAAACCTGTACGTCCTGCGCGCTCACCTTCCCAACTCTCGCCGTCTCTTCCACGTGTCGGGCCCCCGAGAATATCGGGACGAACGCCGGTGCCGTAACCAATAGGAAAGTTGAGAGTGCAGCGTTTCTTCCTGCGTCCCCCTTGTCAAAGAACACTCTCACCCTCTCAGCTTCCTCCTTCACGCACGGAAACAACGCGGACACGAAATTACCTACAAAATGAGCTGTCAGCGCAGACAAGGTTAGAAGCAATACGGCTCTGGTTGACACCTCTTCGCTGCCTCGCCGCACCGCAAGACCTTGAATTCGAACTTCTTCAAGCTCAGCGCAGATGATGTGCCATGGATCACCGGGCTGAGCTGCAGGGTCGTCCTTAGGAGGGTGCGTATATCATATTCTACATCTTGATCGACCTTTGCACAAAAGTACCACGCTATCAAGAACCTATCGTTGACCCAACTTTTCAGGCTTCCGACTCTCCTGGAACTCATGAGCAAGACACAGCACGGAGCGGCGCTGACACGGAGAGTTGTGCAATGCATACATCCCACTATGCTCATACACACAAGACCGCGATGGGAGTTGAACGAACATCCACAGTGTAAGTCGCATTGCAGGGACCAAGTCATGCTCGTCCGCGAAGACTGCGAGAGAACGAGGACAACACTCGGCGGTCAAAGACGCATATGACTGTGTGTGCGTTCATATACACCCCCCCCCTCTGCCACTGCTAACCACGAGGAACGTCCATGTTCAGGCAACATCCAGGACCCTATGCGTATTACCAGTCCTCTGCGCCGAAGGCCAATATGATCTCGGTACTCACGACTGTGCTTGGGGGACTCCAGGGGACCCCTCGGACCCGCGGATAGTTCGAGCGTGACCTTAAGGATCAATACAAAAGACGGACGAAGGTTGCACTGACGAGAAAGCGGATGATTGCATAGGGTGAGGTGGTTCGAACGTAGGGTCGGCGCCCATGCCGTAATGGAGAGGATGCGGCTCCTTGTAGGCAACATTATTCGGAGCATCAGCGGACTTCCTTTACGCAACGGTATCCAGACTGACCCTGTTCTCACCTTGGTCTCAGCCGAGGATTGTACTCTAACTTTTACTCGCTAGAGTCGATGTTCTATGGAGACTCGCCGGCGGAGCACATCGACAAGGAGGTGTAAGTTCCTTCCACACGTCCGCGTCAGGTTCCTAAAGTTTGATCATGAGACCACACTACCAGCACGCACTCACCCGACGCCATAAATCTGACCGCTCGTCGAACGACATTCTTGCCTATGAGAAACATTCGTAATGTTCACCGCATACGACCCACCACGAGCCATGAAGAGCTAGCATCCAGCAGTGTCGCATAGCAACCCAGACACCACAGCATTGCTTGCTCTTGGGATCTTGCACGGTATTTCACTTCCTGGCGAGTGCGAATGCCTCCGCTGCGAACCTTCGCCTTAACCCCACGCACTCGTACGAGCATGGTGCGCCCGAAACACGTCCTTTCGAGCATGCGCGGTGAACGCTGACTTCTTTTCCCAGGGATCTCCGCGTCCTCGCCCGACTTTCCACACTCGCTTGCGGGAATCCAGCCTCGCAGTCGCGATATGTCGTACACGCCCCGCCGAGCGTGTCACATGCAGTCGAGAAGCGCTTTGCGGCGCGGCTCGCGAAGCTGCAAGGGTCGCAAAATTAGCCCACCTTGAGATCTATGTGGCGTGAAGGTTATTCCCAAGACCTGGCTGCACCAAGGGTATATATCGCTTGAGGACCCGGCTGCGTCGAGTGAGCGCCAGACATCCGTCTTCACCCCATTGCACCATGCTAACCCTCTAATCCACCCCATTCAAGCCTCACATCACACCTCCCCTTCCCAAGTTCGACAAAATGCTTGCGATATCCCAACACTTCGCCCAAGAACTCAACAGGAAATCACGGGAAGTGCATCGCAGGTCCACGGCTCCGCCCACCTCTTGGCACCGATCATCTCCGAGTGCCCCCGAAGCCATGGAAGAGCCCGGACCCGACGCAAAGGCCAAGAAGGACCGCCTCTCCTGGTTCCGGAGCAGCGGTCGACGGTCCGGACTCATCCTCCGGACCTCGCTCTTCCGCTACTCCAGCAGCGCCAGCGAGTCGTCGACCCCCACAGCGTCCCCAGCGACGTCCCCGACGTCGTCTAACGAAGGATCCTCGTCCTCGTCTGACAGCGAAGACACCCGAGCGTCCGTCGAGGTGACTGCGGACGAGCGGAACCGTGCCCTCGACATCCTCGAGGGCCGCGGCAACGGTGGTGCGCGCCCCAACTCGGATGCAGACGGGCCGCTCGCGCGCACGGCCACCCGGGCTCCCTCCTCCTGCCCAGGGGCCGTCCAAGTCCAAGAGAACGGAAACGCGGCTTCCAGCATCCCCACTCCGAACGCGACCAGGCCGAGCAGCTTCACGATCCCCGCCGCGTTCATCAGCTCGCTCCCCTTCGGCTCGGGCCGTTCGCGCTCGCGCTCAGGCTCCGTCGCGTCACGGCGCTCGCTCGAGTCGCCCACTGGGGTGCGCCCGGGCTCCGCGCTCTCCGTGCGTTCAATCTCACCCACGCGTCGCCCGAGCTCGCGGCTCGACCGCGTGCCCGAGGATGGCGCGCTCGCCACCCCTCGTGTGTCCGGGGAGGAAGAAACTGCCGAGGAAGAGGAGGTGGACGAACAGGGCCTGCCGACGTACGCGAGCGCGGCGTACCCTAGCCGCGCGGTGGGGTACCGGTTCGTGCAGGCGGGGCTGTTCGCGATGACGCTGAGCGCGGAGGGCGAGGAGGAGGTCGCGGGGCTGGGAAGGTACCATGTGAGTGTTGGGGTGAACGTGTGGGCGCCGCGGCTGGGCGTGACGAGCGTAAGGCGGGGCCTGACGGAGGACGGGCCATTGGTCGCGGAGATCGAGTGAGTACTCGCGTTTCGTCTCGAGCTGCGATACGGGGGTGTTGACGCGGTGGTGGCCGGTGGGGACAGGTTCGGGTCGACGTCGTTGGTGTCGCCTGCTCTTATCATGGGCGATGAGGGGAGGTCGCTGAAGGACGTGCTGTCGAAGAGCCTGACGAACGGGTAGGTGCCTTGCTTGTTGCTCGCGCGAGGAATGCTCCTGACCGGCGATGAGCAGCTCCAGGACGTACCATGTCGGCGATGGGACGACTATCGTCTGGAAGATGAGCCGGACGTTATGGAAGGTCAGAGCTCGCTCTTTGTGCATGGCGTGTGTGGGTGCGAAGCTCACCCTGAGTCGCAGGCGTTCATGAACTCGACGCCCGTAGCAACGTTCCTGCCAAACGCTCCCCGGTCGCTGGTCGTCCAGCCGCGCGCTCACAAGTACATGGACCACATTTTGATCGGGATTCTGCTGCTTATGCGCGACAAAGACCTGGACGATCGCCAGGACTACCCTGTAATGCCTCTGCCATTCGTTTGATTTCTTGGGGTGAGTGGGTCGCACTCTTGGACTTTGCATCATAAAGATACTACGCATTACTGCCTGGCGATAATATATTTACGTGTGTAGCACCCTCTACGCAATGTGATGGCGTTGGATAGCTGAACACATGGAGAACTGACCAAAACATGAAGCTAATGCTGTGCAGGATGTGTTCCGGAGTCTTGTGGATGAAGACCACGCGGGTTTCGCCCCACAGTGGGAACGCACAGGTGTGGTGGAGAGCGCGACGCGAGACGAGCCTGGAAAATCTCTGGCCGTAATGTTGCGGGAGACCTGGGCGGTCGAGAATAGTCGCTGGTCGGCCGGTATTTTTAGCGGCTTGGATGCCGGAGGCGTGGGCGGACGCGAGAGAGAGTGGCACCCAGGAGCTCGGTGCTATAATCGTCCTGAGAGTTCCGCAGCTTCTCTTCGGTGTGGTCGACCAAAGTGGCAGCCGACGTGGTTCAGCCAAGCAAGAGGCGCGGATAGTGCTCTGGAGGTCGACGCCTTCGCTGTAAGCAACGGTGAGCGACGAGGACGCGGCGAAGGAGAACCGGGAGCCGGAGGCATGATTGATGCTGTTAACGGCCTGATCTGACCGAATGGTGGGCGTTTGACGGTCGTCAGCTGCTGTTTGTCGTTCCCTCTTTCTTGCCAGTGCCCGTGCCCGTCCGATTCAGAGTCCCTCGTTTTATATACCTCATCTCGCCCTGCCCTGTCTTTCCCCCTTGGTATCCTACAGCCCCCTCCTGACCCTCCTCCGTCGTTTCCTGGTCTCCCTCGAAAACCGACATGTTCCTGCCCTCTCTCCTTGTGGCGACCCTCCCGCTGCTGGGCTACGTCTTCGCCCAGGATGGTTCCATCTCGAGCCCCACTAGCTCCTCCGCCGCCGCTGGCTACTCTTGCGACCCCAACTCATGCAAGTTGCCCAACTGCAACTGTGCAAGCACTAATCCTCCCGGTGGTCTTAGTGTCGTGAGTGATCCGGAAGCTTAATTCTCTCTGACACCTGCCCTGCACGCAAATCCTGCCTCGTCTTCACCTTCTCTCATTTCCGCATTGACGTCACCGCAATTCGAGCACTCATCTCATCTCGCCCTCATGACAGGACCAAACACCCATGTTCGTCGTTTTCACGGCCGACGACGCTATCCAGAGCTACACCCTCGATGCCGTCAACCAGTTCCTGGCGCACCGGAAGAACCCCAACGGGTGCCAACCAAAGATGACGTACTACAACTCGATCGACTACACCAACTTCACCCTCGTTACCGATTGGTATGTAGCAGGCAATGAGATCGCAGATCACACGTACGTCCCCCTATATGCTTCCCATGCCGACCGCGGTCCCTATCCGACTCTAAAACCCAATCGCGCGCAGTATGACCCACGTCGGTACACCACCGCAAGACGAGGTCTCAGGCAATCTGATCGCCCTCAACCAGCTCGCGGGTATTCCGCTGTCGTCTATCATTGGTTTCCGTGCCCCGTTCCTCAACTACAGCGTCGACACGCTCAAGATGCTCCACTCGCTCGGCTTCACATACGACTCGTCCTCGTCGGCCTCCCTCCCCGTCACCGCCGATGGCACCGACGCATACTGGCCGTACACGCTCGACAACGGTATGGCGAACGACTGTCTCGCCGTCGACGGTCTCTGCAAGGGCGAGCCTAAGCTCCCTGGCTTCTGGGAGATCCCGATGTATGCGTTGTTTGACAACCGTGGCGTCGACGGCATACACTTGATGGACCCCTGGCTGTGAGTGCCTATATGCACGTCTATTTGTCTATGTCATTAATGAATGTGGGAATAGTGACGCTGCGAATGGTGCTTCGGCTGTCAACGACTCCGCCACGCTTGAGTACATGAAGTCGACCTTCATGGCCCACTACAACGCCAAGCGTCAGCCCATGGGTCTCTACACGCACCCGATCCACGTCTCGGTAGGTCCTTTACGGAACGCGGAACCCTCGGTCTCATTTATTGAGACAACTGCTCTCTTTAGCTCTCTGTTCCCGGCTCGACCGCATCGAAATCGACGATCGCCATGATCAACCAGTTCCTCGATTGGGCCCAGGAGCAGCCTAACAGTACGTCCGTTCAAACCCAGGCCCTCACTTGAGCTTCATTTCTGATTTCTTCGGTGCCTTCTAGCTTGGATCGTCTCCTCCGAGCAGCTCCTCGCCTGGGTCCGTAACCCGGTCCCGCTTTCGCAGCTGAACGACTTCGCGCCGCTCAAGTGCTCAACGCCCGCTGTCGATTCCTCGCTCAAGATCTGCAACGGCGTCCCGCAAAACGAAGCTGGCCTTCTCAACCACTGCGCCTTCAACGACTTCCCCTTCTACACCTGCGTGCGTACCTGTTTCTCGCGGTCGGCCATCGTGATCTGCGCCATGAACTGACGTCTATCCCCTCTCGCGCATACATGCACTGAATGCCACAGTACGGCTGCCCCGCGGACCACCCCAGCCCGTCCAACCCCAGCCCTCCTCAGGCGTCCGGATCCGGCTCGCCCCGTTTCCGCCGTGAGTAGCCCTTCCCTATCCTTCGCCCTCCTTCCCCCACTTCCCACTTCCCCTGCCGCTCATTGAGTACTCACCCTCACCCTCGCACAGTCTCCCCCAACTGCTCGACGCCGTTCTGGGACCCCGTCAAGGGCGAGTGCATCTGCACGTCCTCGACGTGCGCGTTCACGGACACGTCGCGCCCGATCGGCCCCAACGGCGCGAACCTGACCGGCAACCAGATCAACTCGACCGACAGCTCCTCGTCCACCCAGACCACGGACCCGTACGTACCCTTCAACGGTGCCGTCGCGCTCCCCGCTGGGGTGTCGACTGCGCTCCTCGTGGGCGTCGTTGGCGCGTTCGTCGGCGCGCTTGGGGCTGTCGCGCGCCTGTGAGCAAGCGGTTGCGTTTTTCGTTCTTGTGGTGGCGAGCCCGTGTCTCGCCGAAGACGCAACGACCGTGCGGCCCAGAGGCCTGAGGCCTGAGAGGAGAGGGATGTTGTTCAAGGCTTTGTTTCGCTGTGCTGCACGAAAGACACTGACGGACTCGACCACGAGATCATGACATGTCCGCCCCCACCCACCTGCGTCCACATCCATCCGCTCCGATCCGCCCCCCACTCATCGTCGCGTCCTGCTCTCGGTCGCTATCCTCCCCTACTTAAAACCTATTTGCTTGCACTGGACATGGACTTCTGATACTCACGCATTCACGACTGGCCCTGACTTTGGGGCCGCCGCATTATTGTCATGGTGTCCTTCATTCGTAGCTACTGGTACCGACGACTTACTTAATTGACACTCGCACTGGACTTCGAAGCTATTACCCCATGCTGTTTGCCGTGCGCGTAGTGACGGCATGCTTGAGACAGTTGTAGTCGAACCGCGTGTGGGGATATAGGAAGGTGACGAGCGGGTGCGCCAGTGGCCCACACGACATTGTCGGACCCCAATCTATTCGAAGAGCTCGTTCTACATCATACATTGGGTTGTTCAAAGACCAGCCTGCATGCGAGTGCGCACAGTTGGATGCACGTAGAAATGTTCGAGGCGATCCTTGGGAATACCCAGACCTCGAGGGAGGTTCATCCTAGACGCGCGTATTCGTAACAAATCATGCCGATGACGGAAATCCGCGTGCATGTAGAACATACCTGATAGTCTTCCGCTCTTTCGACTCTGAAGGAGGGCCAAGCGGGATGCGCCGCCAGATGGGGAGGAGCTCCAAGATCCACCACAAAAGCGCGAACACAGTGAACTGGTCATGCATCGGAGAGAGCGCGTCGCGCACATCGTGCTCCTCCTCGCTCGCCAGGGGCACGGGGGCCGCAATGCTATTGAAGTGACAATATTGAGGCTGCAACTGGCGCGGCCGTTCCTCGACGATGGGATAGAGCGAAGCCGGGTCGAGGCCGATGTCTCTGAGCCCTTCGGTGCGAAATTGGATGCCGGTGTTTGCCCTGAAACACTCGCGCACCATCCAGCGCAGAGAGATATGTCCGAGAGAGTGCGGCGTATCTTCGGAGACTGCGCAGCCTCCGACGTCTACGAGGGGCCAAAAATCAGCATATTCACTCAAACGAAACCCCGAGGGACGGCAATACGTACCGCAATGACTGCCTGCGAACCAGACCTCCTGAGCGTCTGTAACGCTTTCGCCCTTCCGTATATCGAACTGCAGCAACCAACATCCAAAGGGATTCACGCAACCGGTTGGGATTACGGCAGCCGTTAGTATAGGATGGGTCGCTTGGCTTGTCTCACGCACCACCCACCTCGTAGAACTTTGGGTGCAGGCGCGGGGGCTCGTGAAGCGCCAGAGCATGCCTGAACACACGAATGGACGTGTTCGATCTTGAAAATGGAAGCGTCCGAGGAACAACATCACCAACAGAAGGCACGGTATCCCTGCAAGTCAGGTGAGAACATGCACGGTCGCCGGATATCCGACACAATCCATACCAAACTCCGATAAAGTCAACGCGAACATCCATTGGCTTCAGCTCCTTGAACTTCGCAAACGACTTGTGCCATTCGTCGTCAACATCGTGCACATAGAGCCAGTATGCAGACTGGATACAGGTCGGCAAGTGGCAGGTCGCGCTGTCCGGTAACAGGCCGACCTGAGATAGCGACAAGTAAGTTCACAAACTATGTAGTTCGGCTATGACGGACCTTGTGGATCATTTCCGCAGGAGCGCGTGCCGTGTATGCCCCACGAGAGAAGCCGAAGAACGAGATCCTGTCCCCAGGTCGATCTGAAGAGGACGAAGCACATTAGCACTTTTGCGTAGTTGATTCGCAATCCTCACCGACAATATCTCACGAGCTCGCGGTAAGCACTCACAACATTTTGATGGAGATTATTCGCGAAGTCCTTGTCTAGCAACATGTGGAGCTTATCCAGCCAGGGGGTCGTGCAACATATCTCGTCGCTATTTCTCGTTTTATGAGCAAAACTGGGTGTCAACGGTTTGTGTCAAAAGTTACTCACCATTCGGGGGACGTACATTTGAAGACAATTTGCTGGTCAATGTTATTCCGCTTCAGAAGATCGAAGAATTTGTTGAGGTTCGAGTGCTTAGTAGCATGCGATCATCTGTCAGTCTGGCTTGGGTATATGCAAAATACCGGGCAGTACGTACGCCGGTGTCATATTTCCGGCAAAGACCATTGCCTGAGTGAAAGCAAAATACGAATGTTCGAGAGGGATGGTCTGGGGGAATAACGGCAAAGCCTCCCGTCTTGCTTGAGGACGAACGGCGGGAGAAAGGGGGAGATGGCTGCGCAGTGGAAAGGTCGGCGGTGCTCCGAGAGATATTCATCCTTGCCAGAGAGGGTTCGGTGGCGCCCTCAAGAATAACATTGACTGATATTGCGGAGGGGCAGTAGGCCGGCAATATAAGCAGCGGGGCGAGGGGTTGCCTATGTCAACGTCATGGCAGGAAGGAAACAAACTTGCAAGACATGATAAGGGGTGGAATCAAGAATAGGAGACATAATGACGACCGGTTCTCGAGACTACTGAGACAAAATTCGATGTCGTGTCAGGTCTGGAAAGGATTCTCAAAGGTTACAGTAATGGCTGGGCAGAGCAAGAGCAGAGTGAGTCAACGGAGTTGGAGACCGCCATCATGGGTAAACAAGGCCAAAAAAGCTCGTCAAGCGCGGGACAGGCACTGAGCAATGCCATCATCATAAGTAACCTAACCCTTTCATAACCATGTAGTAACACTTCCCCTTTCAGTTCCAAATGCCGGGCCAAAGCAACTGGAGGCCTCCTATGATCGATCCTGCCCCTTATGAGGTATGAGGCTGGCAACCTTGTTGCCTCCTGGCCATGACAGAGAACCCAGCCCTCTCCCTGCTACTTACCTAACTGGCAAGACCTCGTCCACAATACCAGTGAACGTACTCCTCGAAGGCGACACCGTACTCCCTCTCGCCAAGATGAATCTCTCGCAGAGTATCACCGAGCTTTCCGCAGAGGCCCCCTTTCCCCTCTTCTCTCGTCCATCCTCAAGCAAGATGGCGGATTCTGATGTCATGCCGCCCAGTCATCGCTCTCGGACACTGGTGCTTTGCTTTCACTCAGGCACTGGTCTTGGCCGAAAATATGACTCCAGCGTACGTACAATATCCCTGGCTCTTTATGTGCATCCAAGCGAGACTGACATATTGCATAGCTCTTAGAACAACTTGGTCGTCGAAACATTTTGTAACCTACTCATCCAGGATGGCCGACTGAGAGTCTATCAAATTAGGCTTACAGAATGGTGAGAGACTTTGACATGAGCGATCCACTGCGTGATTGAGCTGCTCTCGAAACCGATCCTAGTCGGAAGTTAGATTCCTCCTCCACTATCTGGGACAAAGTCGAAAGATTTCTAGACGAGAACTGTGGCTTGAACGTTTATCCCGACATTCACAGGGCTTACCACAGCCTTATGTCAAACTGTTAGTGAAGACCGCAAACTCACTACGCAAATGTGCTGACATGCTTGGCGTCCAGATCAACCGGGGGACAAGATTTCACTCTTTGGTTTCTCGCGCGGCGCACACATTGCACGCGCCCTCGCAGAGATGATCCGCAAGGTCCGTCATGGCCAAAACACCTGTTCTTAGGCAGGGTGTGGACTTTCTTGTCGCTGTTTCAGGTCGGTCTGTTGCCGAAAACCGCGCGTCCGCATAATGGGATCTGGTTTGCATATTTGCTCTATATCTTCGACGTTAGTAACCAGAATAGGGTATTTGCTAAGTTCAGGGAGCTGAAGCCCGTCGATGTGTGCATTGACTTTGTCGGCGTCTGGTATGCCATCAATCTTGCCGGATATCATGCGAACATGAACTCGTTCTCACCTGACTTGCAGGGATACCGTGCCTGTCGGCGATATTCTTCCTCTTTCGTTTCCATTTTCAAGGTGGAACACGTCCATTCGTGTGTTCAGACATGCACTGGCGCTTCATGAGCCTAGAGGATGCCTTTACCCCCACTTTTACGACGTACGTGGGACAGTCAGGCTGCTTACGTATATTCTTTTTGATGTTGGTCGCAACAGTTCGGCGCGCGGGAGGAAGGAATCGGTACAGACGTTCAGGAGGTTTGGTTCGCCGGCAGCCATTGCGGTACGTTCGTCGTGTCTCCTCGGATTAGCTGGATTGAATCCGCCAATGTCTAACACTTTGCAGATGTTGGAGGCTGCGCCGTCCCCAAAGACACACCGCACTCTCTTGGACGCATCCCTCTGCGCTGGATGGTGCGCGAGTGTTTCAGGGCAAACACCGGCATCCAATTTCGCACCGAAGGGCTCAGAGACATCGGCCTCGACCCGGCTTCGCTCTATCCCATCGTCGAGGAACGGCCGCGCCAGTTGCAGCCTCAATATTGTCACTTCAATAGCATTGCGGCCCCCGTGCCCCTGGCGGGCGAGGAGGAACACGATGTGCGGGACGCGCTCTCTCCGGGCGCCGATTCTACGTGCATCCAACCGTGCACACTCGTACGCAGGCGGGTCTCTGAATGGCAAGGCTCCAGGACTCTGATTAATTCAATGCGCTGGTGTAGAATGAACTCGTCGAATAGGACTCATACCTTCAAATCTGTTGGTGGGCGCTGCCCCCTGCGGAATAGAAGGAACAGCAGTTGCAGGCCGTCAGATGCGCTTTCCGCGCGTCCACATTCTGGTTGTCGGGTTTGTCTCACTGTACAGATTCGTATGCAAGGTAAACCCCTGTCATTCTGACCCAACATGACATAGGCTATTAGGATCGATCATGTTCTATTTAACTTTCGTGTCTTAATGCTCAGCTCGAAGTTTAGATCGGATATTATGTCGTTCCCTTAGTCCGAACCAACACCAATCAGCCGCCAGTGGTCACTCTTGTCTCGTGCCAATGGTTGTGGGGTTCGATTTTGAGATCACACCGCCTCTCACATGGTCTCACAGGCTAGCTCCCGTCCGGGCTGCGCCAGTCAATCGTAACTCGGATATTGGCTTCGGAAGAAAGAAACAATCATTGAAATGACGCGTACAATACAAGCAGGCAATAGTAGCTATAAAATGCAGTAGCATACTCATAAGATGAGATAGCATAACGAGAAACCGTCCGGACGCCGCGCCGAACCGAGCACCCCAGGATCAATCGACCCATATCGGCTCGAGCTCGCCAAACGTCGCTTTGGGCTGGTAGGGCCCGTCCTTGAGCCCCTTCGCCTGCATGCGGGTGCGCACACTCCGGTGGACGAGGAACGGCGTATGATGCTTCGGGACGTGGCGACCGCGGCCCAAGTTTGGCCTGCGCATATGGTTGTCTTTGTCAGGATCGTGATATAAAGACCAGTCAGAGGAGTGGGAAGCTTACCCGATCGTCTTGTGCATCTTCCGCTGCGGCGGCGGGCCTTGTATGCGGTGCCGCATCGGGAGGAACTCGAGCAGCCACCAGTATGGTGCGAGGACGAGCTGGTCGTAGATGGGCGAGAGGGCGTCGCGTACTTCGTGCTCCTCCTCGCTGACCTCGGGCGCGGGACCGGCGACGGTGTTGAAGTGAGGGGTATCGGGTTGCAACGCGTCTGGGCGTTCCTTGACGATAGGGTGCAGCGAGGATGGGTCGAGGCCGATGTCCTTGAGCAGCTCGGCGTGGAACCGAATGCCCGTGTCGTTCTTGAAGCACTCGCGGATCATCCACCGAAGGGGGATCCGTGCGAGAGTGTGCGGCGTGTCGTCAGTGACAGAGCCACCGCCGATGTCTAAGGAAATAAGACGCAAGTGGATTTAACGTCGACGTATCCTCCGACTTCGCGTAGCACGTACCACAGTGGCAGCCGGCGAACCAAACCTCCTTCACATCGGTGTGGTCTTGGCCATCGCGCGCGTCTTCTGCATCGAACTCGGACTCGTGCCGCGACCGTTTCTTCCCGTGGAGATTGCCCTTCTTAAGCTTATCCCAGCCCTCGCGAGTCCCGACGATGGTGTCGGACTTGGGCATGTCGCCTGGTTGGGTTCCACGCACCGCTGCATCGGTAACATGTTGGTAGAGGGCTGGGCGGAAGCGTGCACGGTGCTCATCCAAGGACAGGGCATGCCTGAAGATACGGATAGACTTGTTCGACCTCGTGAAGGGAAGCGTGTGAGGAACAACGCCGACGGAAGACACGGTGTCCCTGCGGATGTGGTGAGAAGAGTCGCTGCGACGAAATTCACGGAACCCATACCAGACACCAATGAAGTCAATATCAACGTCGATGGAAAACGCCTTCTTGAAAGCGGTCGACTGCTTCCAGCCAAGATCAGTTTCCCGCGCGAACATCTTGTACGCAAAATGCACTTGTTGGTGGTTGCACGGCGGCAACAGACCAACCTAGAGAGAGGTGAACGGATGAACACACAATCTACTTCCGTATATTAATCCCAACTAACTTTGTGAATCATTCCGGCGAGAGCACGGGCGGTGTATGCGCCTCGGGAGAAACCGAACAAGCAAATCTTGTCCCCCGCTTGATCTGGATGAATCCGAACATGAGCATGTTAAAAGCTAGCTGGGCAGATTATGAAGCGGACTAACAGTTTTGCATGAGGAACTCGTAACCCTCCATGACATGGGTGCTAAGATTCCACGCCACCATCTCGTCCAATAACTTGTCGACACTCGCCATAAACGGAAGCCCGCCTCCATGACCAATGTACGTCCCGATACCAGCCTATATGCGCGGTTAGATTACGAAATTGAGTGAACAACGAGGTGCATGCCTGATAGTAGCACATCTGCTCGCTCCTGTCGTCCTTCTTGAGCAAGCTGAAAAACTTGACAACATTCGAGTTCTAGACGGACAGGCATGGGATGTCACTTCGAGGGCGAACGAGGCAAAAACCGTGAAGGTACATACGTCAGTGTCGAATTGATCGCCAGTACCATCGAAGCAGAGGACAAGTGTCCGGGCGGGATGGAAAGGGGGGATGATGTCGGCGTCGCCTGTCGAGCTCGAGGATGAATGACGCGATGGCTGGCGTTGCTGCAAAGGTGGTGAAGACGAGGAAGCGTCTGACCCCGTGCTGTGGGTAAGATCGATGGGACCGGGAGAGGAGACGGCTGGGCCGTCGAGTACGGTGTTGGCGGGCATGGTGGATAGATAGCCGGGGAAGAGGACGGTGAGATGAGGCCGGAAAACCCGGGGGATGGCTTATATGTGTGAGAGTCATATCGGACGAGGGAGAGCTTAGGACTGCACAGCTGCATGCAGGAGCGACAGGAAGCTGGGGGCCACCAAGTGGCAAGCTGACAAGAGACCAACGTCAGTGACCGGGAACCTTCGCTCCTCTGCCCGATCTATGCTCGACGCCCAGAATGGCAGTGAATGGAAGCTTCCCTCGGCCCATCCGGGAAATGGTTCACCGTACCCCGGGACGCGGTCAACATCCTACGCGTGTTAGTCCTTGTCCAAAATCCAATGCGCTCTCCGTGGGGCACGGCGATGCTATGGAAATTGTAGCCAAGTCCTAGCTTGTCGTCCGGCGCAGGGCTTTTCCGGAGGATCGCAAGAGGCACGCCGGTCCCTACGTTCAATATTCGAATCGACAAAACCGTGATGGTGCGCGCCTTGGGCCAAAGACACGTTCAAGTTTTGCGACAAGGAGCGAGATCGCCGGAGCGCAGATAAATGGATATTACTAAGCCCCGGACCAAAGTGTCATAGCACACAGAAGCGCTGGCGCCTTCGAAGGACCAGACCGGTACCACTGCCCAGCGCGAGACCTTGGTAAGACAGGTGCTTCACGCTCAGAGGTATCGATTGAAAGAAGATCGTATGCATCCGAGGAGCAAGACACCCTCCCTCAAGATGCGCCGGCCACGAGGGCTGCCGCCGGTGCATGCGTGGACGCCACGACAGGAAGCTTGCACCTCTCAGGCGGCTAAAACCCAGCCGAGATCCTGAGTCTCATCACAGCCTTGCAGTGCTGGCGATCCATGCAAATGAGAGCATCGCGGAAGCTTTCTCGGAGTCCACACCCTGATTGGGGCCACCATGACAGCTTACTCGTCCACGAAACCAGGAATCCGGTGCATGTTATGGCATTATGCCCCAGGAGCTCCGCGTCCCGAGCCTCCGTCAAATTCTTCGTCTCTGAACCGGTGACGTCTGCCAATGATACATATGATACGTATGGGTTTGAGCGTCCAACGACTCACGAGGTCCGACGTCATCGAGGACGCCCATGCCGGGAATTCTGCGTTACAAATGAGTGGACAAGCATTCATAGAGAAGCCAAGGGTCGGGTAATGAAACGAATCACGTCAAGCAGGGAAGTACCTCGACTATACTGGGGTGCACACCGCTGGAGGTCCACTTGGTACGTTCCAGCTGTCCAGGGTGAAAGACGGGAAAGGTCGTTAAAACGTTATGATTATCGAGCATGACGCGTATTAAGTGACGTGAATGGTCGTACGGGTGTGGGCTATCGTAGCGGAAATGCGTAATACAGATCAATAACAATACAGTCGTGCAAAAATCCAAGACGTGTTCCATCCAAGTTTCCATCCATCCTGACAAAATCCAAGTTCTAGCGAGGGCTCCTGGATCCAGCACAACTTCTGAGCTGGCGAAGCGAAAAGCGAAGTCGAAAGTCATCGGCCCAGGCCAAGCTTGCGATGTCAACACGCCGCAGCTGAGCTCGCTGCCAATGACCTCATAGCGGGAAGGCGAAGAAGGGATGATGTCATGGCAAGAGGGAAAGGAAAGAGCTCTGCCACAAAGGGCATCCGCGCCCTCAGTCGACGTAAATGGGCTGCAGGGTCCCAAAGTTCGCCTTGGGCTTGTACGGCCCGCCAGGCAAGTCCTTTGCCTCCTCCCGCATCTTGACGCTATGGTGCACGTACAAGTGCTCGGTATCAGGGGGCACAGTGCGCCCGCGCCCGAGGTTCAGCCTACCAAATGTGTCAGATCGCGGATCGCGAGAGAGTGGGAGAAATCAAGTCAAGAAAGCCACTCACGAGGCGTACTTCCTCCACTGGTTGTTTTTGAGCTGCTTGCGCTGCTCGATGGGGATGAGCTCCAGGATCCACCACCACGGCTTGATGCTCAGCTGGTCGTAGATCGGGCACACCGCGTCCTTGCGCTCTTCCTCCAGTTCGTCTACCGCTGGCCCCGCTGCGCCGTCGGGATCGGGGTGCAGCAGGTTGTGGTTGTGCGCGCCTGAGACTGAGATCGTATTCGCCGTCACGGTCCCGACCAACGTGCGTGTCGTCGACACAGACACCTGCCGCTCGTGTGCCTGTGATGACGACGGAGGCACCGGGGGCGGAGAGGCGGGGCGCGCTGAGGCATCGGCATCCGAATCGGCGGCTTGCGGAGGCGAGTGGGAGAAGATCGTCTGCGCCTGCACGACGCGGCGCTCGGGAGGCGTCGGGGGGTCGAGCGATATCCACGGAGCCATCGGCGGGATTTGGGGCGCATGCGCGAGCCCGGGGCCGAACTCGCACGCAGGCTTGGGGTGCGGCCAGAGGGAGACGGGGTCGAGGCCGATGTCCCTGAGGAGCTCGGCGTGGAAGCGGATGCCGGTATTGGTGCGGAAGACCTCACGGATCATCCAGCGAAGCGGGATGCGCGCCAGCGAGTACTTCTCGGTGTCGGGTACCGAGCCGCCACCAACGTCTGTGGGAAGGAAGGGAAGCGGCATGCGGGTCAGCATTCATAGTCTGGCATCGACATTGACATCGGTGATGGAACAGATGTTGAGACAGCGATAGCTCGTCACAGAACGAACGTGCATCGCGAAGTGCGGGGTGCGGGGAGCTAGAAGCAGGAAGCAGCCACCAGTACTCACCGCAATGGCAGCCTGCGAACCAGACCTCCTTGACGTCCGTCTCCGAAGCGGGCACGAGCTCTAATTGAGTCTTGTTGAATTCCATTTCCTCCTCGGTCAGCTGCTTGCCCTTCTTCCTGCGCATGAACGTGCGGAACGTGTCGAACCGCCCACGCGCCGTCTTCCAGAGCTTGGAACCGCTCTCGGAAGCGGCGATCGCGCCCTCCTCCGTCTTCTCTACGACCTCGGCCGCGCCCTCTGCCACCGCCTCCGCCACCGCGACGACCTCCTTCTCCACAGTCACGACAGCGTTCTTGACGGTGCCCGGGGGGGTCGCGACAGCTGTCGTCCCAGTCGCCGTGGTCGACTCCCTCGCATGCCCATGAGTGACCTCCCGTGCGAACTCGGCGAACCGCGAGGGCGATGTCGAGTGCGAGCCCGTGCGCCCATGCGCGCTCTTCGTCGGACTCCGGTGCGTGCTGTGGCGGCGCATCGTGGGGCGGGGCATGTCGCCGATGTGCGTGCCTAGGCACGCCTCCCGCTTGTCCGGGCGGTTGTAGTGGTTCGCCTTGAACTTGGCGCGGCGCTCGTCGAGCGAGAGCGCATGGCGGAAAACGCGAATGGCCGTGTTGGACGCGGTGAAGGGCAGCCGCTGGGGGATGAGGCCGACGGAGCAGACGGTGTCCCTAAACGGTCGGAGGATCAGTCAGAAGTCCGACACATTGAAGCATCGCGCGAGCCAACGTGGAGTTCGGTGTGTGGCGCTGTATGGCGATAGCGGAGCGGCCATGCGATCCGGAATCCGAGACTGAAAGGAACGCTCACCAAACTCCAATGAAGTCAATGTCGACGTCGATCGAGAATGCCTTCTTGAATGCCGTGCTCTGCTCCCATCCCTGGTCGTCCGTGCGCGTGTACATCTTGTACGCGAACGGGATTTGCTGATGGTTGTGTGCCGGAAGCAGGCCAACTTTATGCAGCATTCCCGCGAGCGCGCGGGCGGTGTACGCCCCGCGGGAGAAACCGAATAGACATATCTTGTCGCCCGCTTCGTCTATGAACAGGTGCACGCCCGAGAAAGGAAATCGGGGAAGAGATGGGGTTAACGTTGAACGTAGAATGGAAGACAGCGCGATCTTACAGTTCTGCATTAAGAATTCGTAACCGCCTGAGAAACAGCGTGGGTTCAGCACAGGTACAGGGCTGCGAAGAGGAACGCAAGTAGACGTACCCATGACATGCGCGTCGAGATTCCAAGCAACCATCTCGTCTAGAGTCTTTGAGACGGCCTGTCCCGCAGGTGTAACGAGTTGTGGGCTCGTGTAGGTCCCGATCCCAGTCTACGCAAGGATCGAATGCAGGGAGAACGGCACAGGTTGGTAAGATCGCGATCAACATCAGGGTCATAACGACGTCACTCACTTGGTAGTAAACCATTTGCTCGCGGCGATCGTCGCGCTTGAGCAGGCTGAAGAACTTGACCACATTGGAGTTCTGCGGGATGCAATGCGCGGTGAGCTATGTGCTGTAGATGCAGTTAGACCTGGACACAGGCCGTATACAGCCCTGCCAGATTGTGGCGCGCGAGAAGCACTACGCACGTCTGAGTCAAACTCGTCGCCGGTGCCGTCGAAGCAGAGGACGAGCGTCCTCGGCGCTGCTGGGTGATACGGCGGGATGATGTCATTGTCCCCCGTCTCGCTGGACGACGAGTGCACGCTGGACGGGGTCATTGGCCGAGGGTGTGAGGGTGCAGGGGAGTCGCTGGAAGAGCGAGCGCTGCTGCTCTGAGAGACAGTGCGAGGATCGATGACGGAGGCTGACATGGTGGGTCGCGATTCCGACATGGACGATGTGGGAAGCTGTCGTGACGGTTGTGAAACGTGGGGAGTCGGGGGGCGGGCACAGAGGGCAGTATATGCAGGTCCAGAGACACTAAAGCTTACGCATATGGAATCGCCTACTGTTATTATATTGCAGCGCGATCAGCTTCTCGGCGGCGGTGTTGAGATGTCATGATGTCTGGTCAAACAGCACTAGTGGGTACAGTCGGTGTCGGCGAGCGGGGCGGAACACAGATGTAGCAGATGAGGAGCGAAAGTGAATGATCGGCGCCCGTTTCTGCACCGGAAGAGTGGAAGAGGAGAACAAGGTGCGAGGATGTCCGGGCTTGGGAGATGCGACATGTACACGCCGCGCGCTGAAGCCCAAACGATGCCGAGCCGAAGTCCAAGTCCATGGCTAGCTGCATGCGATTCGCCATAAGCTATGCGAACGGGGAGAGCTATACAGGCGAAACCGTTGGCCCCAAAGAAGACCATGGAGCCAAGGATTCATAGCCTTTAATCGCGATCCCCGTAGGAAAGGGACCAATAATCTCTACACAGCAAGAACTCCGGTCAGGTCGGGTCGAGTGGACTGATCAGGCATAGCTCGCACAGACGGAAGAGCATGGACGACGTGCTAAAGGAGAGACCATCGAAGGTCCAAGAGTGGTTCAAGGCGGGCGAATCATTCCGGAATAGGCGGAGGGGTCGGGGCACAGCCCCGGAATAGCACCACGAGGTCAAGGTTCCGGGGGCGGCGGCCGGGGGGCCAGTCGGACATGCATTCTGGACGTCTCGATGCGGTACTATTGAAACAGTGATTTAGAAGCCAATCATATTCACAAACTCTACAGTATGGATACTAAATCTTTATGAGGATGGCAGGGATAAGCGATAGGTAGCGCTGCAGGAGACGCGGTCAGGAGTTACAGATGGGCGAGTACTGCGACCAGTTGTATGGCCACGGAAGCAAATACGAAAAGGCCCTGGATATCAGGGCGGTCAGAACCAGATCTATGCACGCTAAACTCGGGCAGGGCGGAAAGCGATGGTATTGGGCGCGCGCTACGGAAGCTGCGCGGGACCACCGAGACCGCGTCGCCACCGCTCTCTCGCGCGACCGGTGGGCCGAGCTCAAGCCGGCGGAAAGGCGAATGTGCCTAGTACATGAGACGTAGCTAAAAAGAGATTATGAAGGGGTCGCGGAAGGGCGGGTGAGAAAAGGAAAGCTCGACGCTAAGTACGAGCCCCCGAGGGCGAGAGGACGAGAGCTCGGGGTGCAGAACCCTGGCCTATATACTAGCGTGAGACAAAGAGTCCTTTGTTTGAGCGGAGAGGGGCGCGAGTAACGCTGCATAGACCCTGGACAATATACATTGTCCAAAAACATGGACTCCCAAATCTCCCGATCGCGCGCATGGCTCCCGGCAAAGTCCGTACGGTGGCTGCAGAACTGCCATTACGTAATAGGCGTTCGCATCGCAGCTTTCAGGACAATTTGACTTCCACCTTGCTTCCACCTAATAACGTAGTTGACTGTACTGTATACGCAAAAGGCTCAAAGTATCTTTCTACATCATTCGTTCGAAACGCGCCTTTATCGTATTTGGCTGGATCCGCAAGCAGGGTATTCGCCGCCCAGTACGTATTCTAGAATAGGCAGTATGAACGCCCAGCACACCCTTGAAAAGGGACAACAACTGATCACATCTTTACCATAATCTTTTAGAAGGACTCATGGTCACCCAATGTTTCTTCCGAAACACAGACGCCACAAGATATCATTGAAACTGAAGCAGAGTCAATAGGTTTCACAAAACGCGGCCGAGGCAGAGAGGTAGTATAACTCCGAGTCCAAGTCGGCATAAGTCGATTTCACCAGCTTCGGGCCGTTGACTGGTTTATTTTATGTTTTACGATCATAGGTCATCAAGGGGAAGAGGGCTCTGGCAGGTCTAGGTTCGGCGCTGTTCCACGGGACAATGACGGGGTCATCCTATGTTGGACGGAAATGCTCACATGTGAAGGCAGGAGAGGCCTCTCACGACCCCCACTGCTATTAGAGGTCACGCTGACGGTGCAACGAGGACAATTGACACTGAGAGAACCACATTACCTGCCAGTCCATGCAGAGACTTTTTTTTGGGGTCCTTATCGCATATGCATGCTTGCACGTCCCTTCACTTCACATTGGCCCCAGCGCCCTGCAGTCTTCATTTGCCACCGTGACTTCGACTTCATCTTGCGTTTGCCGCTATTCTCCTAGGGTGGTGATGCATTCTCCCTGCTGCTTGAAGCCTGCTTCCAAGGCCCAGTCTATTATGATTAGGAAGCCTGATGATCGTCTGGGCTGGAATTGGGCAATGGCGCTCATGTTAGCTCTCCCGGGCGCCGAACGATGAACTGGTGTCTCATACCGGTGCTAAATGCCGTCATATCGATATCAATGCGAACGACAGTTCCTGTGAGCCCCTGAATTTTGAATACTTGTGTCAGATATGTTCGTCTACATCACCGAAGCTCGACTCCACTGTCTACAAATGCCTGGAAGTCAGCGAAGCATTGGAATGGATCTTGTCTAACCCCTCGCGTAATCGGCACAAGACAGCGACTCTAGCCCATCACGCGCATTGCCTTTGCGTATCGGTCCCCCATCTCATCCCGCTTTCTTCTCCAGTGGACCGGCACACCGGTCCTCTCGTCAGACGCTCTCAATCTCAGAGTCCGGCGAAAGGCGATCAGAGATCGCGGCCGAGGTGGTCTTTGCCGACTCCCAGGGACAACTGTTTCAAAATTCCTCATCTAACCGAACCGCTCTTGCTCCCACCGAACGCCTTGTGTGACGCCGAATACGGAACTTTCATGCCCCGGAATCCCCTGCGGACACGATAGCCTTCTCCTCTCTCCATCGAGGCTGTCACTGGCAGCCATTCTCGACTGGACTGGCCCGACCTTCGTTTGGTATATCTAGTGTGGCCAACTCGAGCCAGCCTCCCTACTCTCGCCTGCTCACATCTTCTCTGAATCTCTCGTTCATTCGCACGACACAGCA